>VXBJ01004980.1:21318-42013 GCA_013400055.1 Nycticryphes semicollaris
TTTTTTCCTTTTTTTCTCCCATTCTTTCTAGGGTATCCAGCTCTTTATCTTTTGAACCTGGCACTTACCACTTACCTAAATCTGAATTCTGGAACATGTATCCTATGCTAGACTTACCTGTCAAGGGATCTTTTTAGTGGCTCCAGCACTTGCTACTGCCAGAGTTACTTGTGGCTCTCCCAGCAAGTTTGTCAGCCAGATTATGGAGTTTTACAGACTATGATCGTGCTAAAATCTCGCTGTGACCCTTGAGCAGGCTTCATTCTCACATGTCTTCCACTCTTCTGAAAAAGAGTCTTCCACTCTCTTTTCTCCCAAATCTTCCATGAGTGTCAGAGAATTAATTTCAAAAGGCCCTTTTCTTTTATATTTGGAGGTTAAGAACATAACAGAGGCTGTTCATGGCATCAACTGTAAAACGAAGGTCTAGTCCTGAGTCTTCATGGTGTTCTTGGAAATGTGTTTGAATAGGGTTTTGTTGTGCTGAAGCCACTGGGAAACTGATATTTGGCTGAGGTCCAAGCCTCTCCCCTAACCTTTCTAGGAAATGTTGCAGTTGTCCAGCAGTAGTGTAAGCAGCCATTCAGATGTTTATGAATCATTCTTTCTTTCTTTTCCAGTAGTCTCTAACGCAGATGTACTATGTTTGCAAGCTTTTTGCAGTAATGTATATTAAATGTAACTGAGGTGGAATTTCTGGGGTTGCCTTTCCTCTTTGTTGTTGTATAGACACCATAAGGCAGAGTCTTTAGTGAGAACTTTCATGTGAACAATATAGGCTTAATTTGATGGCTCCTTTCGGTTTGACTGGAGCAGGTTCAGTTCATTTGCTGCTTCCCTTGCACTCCTGCTCTGCTTGGCTGCCCATCACCGACTTCTCTGGAACAACTGCACTTTACCTTTCCTCAAAAAAATCTAGCTCAAAAGCACAGGATGTTCATGGTTAAGACAGATATTATAAAAAAAATATTTGCTTTCAACCCTTTAGCTGGCTTCCAACATAATAACCTCACTTATTTCTCACTCATACTGCAAGGGGAATAACTTAAGAGTGATTCTTCAAACCTGCTTAATGGCTTGATTTACAGTGATTGATATATTCCGTCTTCTAATTAATTTTCTCCTGCTTCTACCTGCATTATTGACTTAGGGTTTTGTTCCATCTGCCTCAAACACTTGCTTTCTCCCTTTTTCCCTTTAGCATTTACTACCATTTTAGTATCACTCTTAATTTCCAGGACATATAGAATTAATATAGTCTCCTCACTTTCACATTTCACACAAAAAGTGTATTTATCTGAAGCAGCAAAACAAACTTCTATTAATACTATTCAGTGCTTAGTGATAGAATTTAAAAAAAAAAAAGAAAAACAAGCCAGAAAAAGAAAAACTTAGGCATTGAATGTCTAGTTTGTTTTCAGCAGAATACTTTTGAATATATAATGTGGTTGGGTCAGTTTTCTCCTTACTTTTTTTTGCCCCTCTTTGGCTCTGTAAAAAGTGATGATAAATCACAGCACTGTTCTCAGTAAGTTAGACTCCCTTGTATCAACATAAATGTGAGAAAATAACTTTTTTTTTCATTTCACCTGTAGCCTTGCATGTCTGCATTTCTCAGTCACATAATAATGAATAATTGAAGCATTTAATTTCCTGCTGCTTCTTGACATGGAAAAGCCCTGTCCTGCACTTGTGGAAGTTGAATAGGTGTTGGAGAGGACCAAGAACCAAGAATTGTTCAGTCAGCAAGGACTTGTTACAATTCAACAATATTGGCAGACAGGAGTGCACAGCCTTCCTTATTGTGGGCTGAAACAGAATTTAAAGTGAGGACAATAAAACAGAATAAAGAGAAGGAAGGTTTAGCTGCATCTTGTCTGAATATTTTCTCTGCACATACATTCCTTGAAACCTTTTTATTTTAAGCCTTTGTCTACAAGGAATGTATTACAGTTCTTACAGTTAGTACTTTTTTCTTTAAGAAAAAATTAATTTGTGGGTTTGCCTTGTTAGAGAGGAGATTTCAGCCAGCTGTTACAGAATTGTTATGACAGAAAGTAGAATAGCAATATGAAATATGTTCAAACAATAACAGAAAGTGGGGAAATACAGGCATTTATCTCATTCACTTCTCTGAGGTTTTATTTATAAAACCCTTATATTTCATGATCTTTTTTGCTCCCAGTAATCATGGACTCCGGGGTTTCTTTTTTTGGGGTTGTTTTTTCCTCCCTTAAAATTGTTAGTAATAGAATTAGCTATGATTTTTCCTGAACTTTTTAAAAATGTGATTTTTTTACCGTTGGTATGGGAACTGATGACATGGACATCAGTCATGCAAATAGGACAAGTATCTGTGGTTAAGGGAAGAGCAGGGATTAAATCTGTATCTCCCAGATGTGGATTTCTGTTGGAGAGACTTGGACTTTGTGGAGCTGCTTCTCCTGAACACTTCACAGTTTTGGGTTTCAGCCTCGGATGGAGGAAGAACATTTTGAACTTTTTTTTTTTTTGAGTGTTGCAGTAGAAAAACAACTTTCCTACCCATATCTGATTTCAGTAGGTTCCAAGTGTGATAATTGTGGTAATGATACTTAAGCCTGGGATGCAAAAAATGTAATCCTAAATGGCAGGCAGTGTCACCCAGTCTTTCAGTGAGTGTTGCAGACTTGTATCTGGGGCACCTTTTCTTTCAGAGGTCTGTCAAATGGTTGAAGTGCTCTCCCTTCAGGCTTGCAGTCCACATTTGGAATTGTGTTTCCAAGCTGTGATGGGTATAAAAATGATGTATTGATTAATTGCAAATTCAATCTATGTCTAAAGGAAAAAAAAAGCGACTCCATAAAGAAATTGAGTAAACTATATGTCTTACTGCTGTAAACAACTAGCCACCTGGAATATCTCAGTTGGAAAGTTTCATGAGGAGAAGAGCGGTGACACTTTCCCTTTTCACATGTTTCAACTGTTCCAGATGGGCTTGTGGTTTGTAAGCAAAGTTAAACATTGCTGTGATTGCAAAATACTGTAGGCTTATCTGCTGAGTTTCACTTCACACTTCCAACAAAAAATCTTGGCCTTCTACTAAATTCTTGTTAATCATTACACTGAAATAGCTTTAAGTTATGTGTGAGAATATAGCTTTTTTTTTCTTTTTTTTTTTCAATATTTGGTCTTAGTTTATAAACATGTGCACTGTAAAGCAAGTAGATTAAAGGTTATATCCATTGAATTTAGATTAGGAAGTGTATTATTAAACACATGAGTACTGCCAGAAAGCACTTTCCACTTGTTCCTTTCTGTGACTTGGATATACATAATAAATAATTTCACACATAATCTGAGATTTCCACATCTGGAGAGGTTAACATACACTGTAAGAAGGTAATACTTTAAAGCATGGAATATCCAGGATTACTCTTATTTTCTTGGGAACATTGAAAGTGTAAACAGAAGACGCATGAATTTCTTAAGAGTAGGCTTGCTTTATTAATTTTGACAGAAACTTTCACAACTCTTGTTCTTTATACCTGAAACTGGAAGTGCTTAGTGGATATTTTTGTTATTCACCTTAAAGTGCAAATGCAAAACTTATACTTCACATTTGACATGATGATTTGTATCTGGAAATGCAAGGAGGATTACGCTTCAAATGTGAAGTTTTGCCATTTGGGNAAAATATATATATATATCTTTGTGTATACACACACATAAGTTATCTAATGCTTTATGTAAACTCTTTAGACATGCCATGATTATGCATGAAGATGCCATAACAACTTAATTGCTGGGCTGTGTTACAGCCAAAATATAAGCTACTGGTTTCAACTGAAATTATGCTAGAAAACTCTGTTAAAGGAATTGCTGTCATAAAACTATGTATACCTAAGATACAAAACTGTCACTGGAGGAGTTGTCAGTTAAAGCAAAACCAGAGACTGACTGAAGATTTAAACTATGGATGTGTGTCCAAACATAGTGACTTCAGCAGTAGTTGGAAGACCATTTCTGTCATTTTGATATTTAACAAATTTGGCTCAAATCATTACTCATCTTAAGTGGTCAAGGTTGAAGAGGAAGGATTGCTTAAATTTATGGAATAAAAAAGTTCTACGTTCTGCTGTGATTCCAACAGAGTCTTATCTCTAAAGATCTTTGAACAGAAAAAGTTTAAAAAAAAAAAAAAAAAGCCCCACAAGGTGTTGACACATAGGAATTCTTATGGGAGATGGAATAAATGCTGAGTGAAGTGCTGTGGTCTGTTGTGGAGCGGAGTGGGCAGGAAGCCATGCTTGTTGCCTTGACTTGTACGTAGCCTGTCACATGAACCATTTGTCAGATCTTCTGAAGTGATAGAAAAGAGTCACAATAGAATCACTCGGAACTTAAACTGAAACAGTGTTTATAGACATTTTAAAGCAAGAAACTGAAATAATTTTAATGTTTTAAATGGTTAAAATGGAATTAATTAAAGTTCTCTTGATAATAGTGAGGAAAATAGGCAAAATAAATATTATCACCCACATGATAGAAAGCTGCTTGTTCCACTGCTTGTTCCACTTCCTCTAAAAATATATTTAATTCAATATAGTCTCTTACTATTCCCTTGGCATAGGAAAGCTGAATTGACTATACTGGATCTTAGCCTAGCAAGAAACATGCAAATGTAGTCTGTGTATCTTACTTCTGTATTTACAGTTGAACATCTCTTCTGTTTGGTGGAAGCTTTCTCTTGAAGGTGTGAGAATCTCTGCAAATAATTTATTCTGACAGAAATAGCCTAAGGGTGTAGATTTAGTTCCTTTCTCTAATTTCCATTCACTGTCTCTAAAATTGTTTAACGTTTCTCTTTACCAGTGGTGTTATTCTTCTAGGTCACAAGAAGACTAAGAAAAGGTCTTTAAATATATATATTTTTAATACTTTTTGTATTACACTCTCCATAAAGTTTCAATTACTGTGCAGATCAGCAGATCACATCTATAGCATCAAAAGCAGTGTTACAGCCACATGCAGTCGCTTACTATAGAAGCGTACTTAATAAGCTCATACTTCACTGTTAAGTGACTGTACTGATATCCAGCTATATAAATTATGGTTTTATTCCCTCCCTCTCCCTGTTTTCCACTGGGATGGTGCATAAGAGCTCTTAGTTTATTAAAATTTGTATATGATCCATTTTTTAAAATCTTTTAATTTATCACACTATGTAACCTGAAGACACCTTTCTTTTACTATACTGCATTGCAGGGGGCTTTTAATGCAATGTACGAGTAGAGCACCCAGTTGTGGTTTGGGCTTTTTTTTTTTTTTTTGTTGTTTATGAATGTTTTCTGGACATGTGTGAGATAACCATTCCTTTTCTTCTTTTTAGGGACCTTTGTCGCCAGGATAAAGCATGTGAATATTACTTCAGCATAGATGCAGATGTTGTGCTGACAAACCCAAAGACTTTAAGAATACTGATAGAACAGAACAGGTCTAGTATCTCCCTTGATTTTACAAAATTTCCCTCAACTTGAAAGGATCCTCTGGAGCTTATCCAGAGAAAATACGTTTCCCATCTGTTCCTTTTATTTACCCATCATATTTGATTGCCATAGTTCATAACAGGCTTGGAGGCCAACAATTTCCAAAGCATTTTGTCCCTGTCAAGCAACAATTACTGTTGTGAATTTCAAATGCTTCAAAGTTCCTCATATTTTCTTACTCGATATGTCACTTCACAGAAAGATAATTGCTCCGCTTGTAACTCGTCATGGGAAGCTTTGGTCCAATTTCTGGGGTGCTTTGAGCCCAGATGGCTATTATGCTCGGTCAGAAGATTATGTTGATATTGTCCAAGGGAACAGAGTGTAAGTAATTGTAAGCTAAATTTTAATGTCAGTGCATCCAGTATGGTTATTAGTGATGTATTCTTACATTTTCATGCAATCTGGTATTCCTGAACAGCTTAGGTTAGTTTTATTGCTTAGCTTTCTATTTCATAGGAATGTATTTGTTTTCCCATTTGTTTTATCCCATTGACAGCTTGAATAAAAAGGCAAAGTGTTTCACACATGATGAGCTGGTATTAGTAATGGACATAGTCATTAGTAGTAGCTGTCTGATTGTGTCTGATTGCTCCAGAAGTGCATAAATGGTAAGACAAGCAAATAGCAAAGCCAAAACTCTGTATTCCAGGGACCTCAGTCAAAAAAAAAATTGTTTCATTCATCAAATGACTGCATCTCTTTGGGGCAAATGTTTAATCAACTGAACAGCTATAATTTCTTCATAGTTTTTCCTTTATGTCATGTTACATACATTCTGAGGAGCTCTTCTGTCACGTAGCCTTTTAGACTTGAGCTCAACTTTCCTATGTGGTGATGCCCTCTCATTGCCCTGGAAGAACAAAAAGGTCTGAAACAGACTGGCTGCTTACATAGGATCAGGTTGTCTTCAGTTGCACCGAAAGATGTGCTCGTGGCCCCAGAAAGGAGAAAATGTAGAGCAAGTGTTGTGACAGCTATGCTTCTTGTTGATAGTGGCCCAAATGACATAAATACATGGCCTGCTGCGCTTTGTAGGTATTTGTGTGAGGAGGTCAGAGCAGCTGTGTAAAGCCTCAGTGAAGTCTTAAAACTCACTTAAAAATCTGGTTTAGAGTGACTTTCTCCATCTGGCAGTGCAGAATGATATTATAAGAGTTTGACTGATTGCCTTAACTATGGAAACGTCAAGTACGCTTGTAGCTAAAACTCCGTAGAGAATTTGACCTTTCTATTTTTTATAACAATACCTCATAAAAGTTGAATTGCTGTCTACGCCTACGTTTGAGATGTCCACAAATGTACAGCTGTAGTTTTCGAAATACTTGGGAACCTTTCAGCTTCATTTCCTTGAAACATGCATAATGTCAGCAAATTCAGAGATGCTAATTTAATAGAAAGGCAACAAATTAGTTCTCATGGCTTTTAAGTACTTGCGTGCATTTTTGTTTTGTTGTTTTATGTTTTGCAGAGGAGTATGGAATATTCCTTATATGTCTAATATATACTTAATTAAGGGACAAACTCTCAGATCAGAGATGAAAGAAAAGAACTACTTCATGCGTGATAAGTTGGATCCTGATATGGCTCTCTGCAGGAATGCCAGGGAAATGGTAAGGTGTATCTATAACAGCTTGCTTTTAAACGCACACAGGCTTCTTTTGTGTCCTGCTACACTTGACTGCTTCGCCTGATTGATCCTGAATGATATATTTTTACTTCTAATTAAAAGTACTGGCCAATTTTTGTGACACAGAATGTTTTAGGGGTATTTCTTTCAATAATTGACAACAGATTTTTGCAAGGCCAGTGCACTGATGCACTGACTGCATGATGTTTTTTATTTCAATGCACTGAAATTTCCTGTTGGGATGAAAGAGGGCTTAACTTCTCTCCTGTATATGACTTCAAAGGTATCAGTGCATTGAGAACATCTCTATTATGTTTCTGTACAGTATGAAATTTCTAGCAGACTAGGTTGATATATTTTGCGATTTGATATTTAAATAGATACATATTTGAACTAGGAATGGGCAGTGTTGATATAAAAAGCCTAAGTGATTTATGAAATTGTACGAAATCTTCTTAAAGAGTGTGAATTACTCATTTATTTTTACAGGTAGATTGAAACTGTATCAGAAATTTGTTACTTGCATTAAGCTGTAAGTAATGACAGAAAACTTATTTGTACTGTAAAAATATGACCATGTAAATCCACATTTCTACTGATATTTACACTAGTTTTGACACAGAAGCAAATAAGACCTAAACCAGACTTATTTCCAGACACTGTAGCATTGAAAAATAATTTTGCTGAGTTGAACAAGAAAAGTTGGCAAGTACTCATTTTTTTATTCCCTCATAACAAGGCATGATCTCCTTTGTCTGTACTGATTCTTCAGAACATCCCCATCCAATTCTGTTGTATTCAAACCTTCTCAGCATCAGTTATCGCAAACCTGTGCTTCCCATGTGCTCATTAGACTAATCTGACTGTCTCATCAGAAAATTGCTCTCTTTCCTCTCTTGGTCTGTGCTGTAAGATGGTCTGGTTCGTGCTTGTTTTTGTATTGCAGCAGATAAGAAGGGGCTGGTGGAAACAGCTTTGACATGTCTATTAGGAGCTTTGCTTGGAGATGCATGTTGTCTGTAAAGGCATATCAGCTTTTGATCAAAGGCCGCTATTTCCCTAATGTAACTGTGGAAACCTTATAGTAGTCGGAAAAAAGAGAAAGATTATGTATCAGAAAACTGATGTGATGATTCTCCTTCATTTTAGACTTTACAAAGGGAAAAAGACTCCCCTTCTTCGGAAACATTCCATATGCTCAGACCCCCAAAGGTGTTGCTTTATTATTTTTTATTCATTAGTTATTATTATGTGCAGTATTATTCTACCACAGGAAGATACTTCTCTGTCCACTTACTGTAATGAAATACTGCTCTAGCTTTCTCTTCAGTCTTCTAAGGTTCAAGGTTTTTGCCAGGGACAAGTTCTTCATGACCAGCTCAAAATGTCTTTGAGAGGCTTGTTGTTTCCTCAGGGAGGTTTTTTGGTGCTTCTGAGGTCAAGGTGTGCTGAAGCTGTGTTGCTGTAGCTAAAATTGTTTCAGCAGTCCTAGGTCTGTTCAGCAGACCTAAAACTCAAATGGCCAGCAGGTCAGCCAGACCCCCTTGGTGACCACACAGGGCAGCCATGAAATTGGTGTCATTTTGAGCTGTTTTTGTTGACCCAGACCCTCCTTATTCCTTCTGCTGCAGCTATTTTATGATTCGGTAAGTGCCCAAAGCTGGGCACGGGTTTAACACAATTATTATCTTTCTAACACACTCTTTTTCAGACAGAAACATAGAAAGAAATACCAAAATACCTAAATAAAAATGTCTTCATCTGCTGCAAACTGAAAAGTAACAAGCACATTTGAAATGACGTTTTAGTCTGAAAAACAGTAAACTAAAAAAAACCCCAAACCAACAAAATCTAAATTTCTTTAAAAAGAACTGTTTTCTGCTACTATTTCTAATCAAGAGGTTTGTTAATACCTTCTGTTAATAGCTTGTTAATAAAGCTGTATCTTACCACACTTGATACCTTGCGCATATTTTCAACGTTTGCGTAAGTGAACACACTTCACAGTGCTTGCTGTTTTGTACCCTGATCTGAATATTCTTTTATGCTGTATGTGCCAATGTCTTTTTATTTCAGGCCAGTTCACCAGAGGATCGTGTAGTGAATACTCTGAAGTAAATTTCTTGTTCTGACTTCCATTAGCCCTTTTATTGTTATTATTTCAGTTTTGAATCAGAAATTAAACACTAGGTGTTTGTTTTCTTGCATGAGTATTTTCAGTTTGGGAAGAGGTGTTTCCAGTGCGTCTGCTTAGGTTTTCTGGAAAACAAATCAAGCAACTATTTCTCTGTTTTGTTTTTTTTTTTTTTTTTTTTCTCCTTTCTATATCTGTATGTGGGCTGATGTTATGAAAAGTATATGTTTTGGTTTAATGTGTTTAGAAAATACATTCAACCAAATGCTTGTAAGGAAGAAATTATGAACACTGATTGGTGATTAGAATCAGCCATTCAAAAAATAAAGATGCTAATGAACAGCAGATGTATAATAAGTATGTACAAGCGTTTGATATATTTTATGAAAGTGCCAGCTCAAAGAAACAGACTTGTAAAAACCATTTTTGCTAAGATGGAAGGTTTCGCTAATGACACTTTCTCTGCTTGGTATAGGGTGTTTTCATGTACATTACCAACAGACATGAATTTGGAAGACTTCTTTCTACGGCCAATTACAATACCTCCCACTACAATAACGACCTTTGGCAGATATTTGAAAATCCTGTGGTATGCATCTCATCATCGATGAAACAGTTGTTTAAAAGAATTGTAAAGCATATATGTTATAAAGAACTCAGAATTTAAAGACTTTGTGGGAACGTTTGTTTATTGTGTATTAAGTATTGGCTATATACTAAAAGGTGTTATCTAATGCCTGCTTAAGCAGAGGATAACGTATCCTATCAACAAGCCAACTCATGACCAGAGTAAGGAGTTGGAAATATGGCTTTGATGTGATTGGTGTTGTGGTATTTGCCATGATGAGAACGAGCTCATTTATGGGTATAAGAAATTAAACGTTAAACTGCTGCCAATGCTTTCAGTACAGCAAACAAATGGAATATAAACTGTATTTTGTTACTTATAAATTCATTTGTTCTGTATTAATGTTTTTTCAATGTGTTTCTTGTTTGTTTTGTTTTTTAGGACTGGAAGGAAACCTATATAAATCCAAACTACTCAAAGATCTTCACTGATAATATAGTAGAACAGGTGGGTGTAAGTAGTTTTTATAAAATTTGTGGGACTGACTGGTAATAAGTTGGCATATAGCAACTGTTTCCATGCAAATGCTGCTTTAGTCTGTTGCTGAACAGCTTTGTAATGTTTTGGATCAGAACTAATTTTTGCCATTTTGAAAACTAGATGAGAGGAGTCCAAAAAATAATTGCTAGATTGCTCAGAATAGTGTAGTTTTCCAAGTAATTTCCTTCTCTGACCTACAGATGTATTTAGCTTATTTATTTGAACTAGCTAGTACCACTAGCAGAAGACCTAATAAAATTTCTGTAGGAAATTGCTGTGTTTTCTGATGATACCTTATAAAGGCAAGCTCTTCTGGACACTTTCCCTGGGGTGTGCCTTTCCCTATGGATTCTCTAAGGTCTGACAACTGTGAATACAAGGTGAGGTCTTTATTTTTCTTTTTGTTTTGCCTGCCTAGCTGCATGCTTTCATGCAACTGATCTGGACAGAGCACTTCTGAGAAGATAATTGTTGTACCAGTGTTGGATGATCAGCTCTGTGACAATTAGGGACAGTGATTTATTGAACTTTTCTTCCTGAAGAAGCTGGGAGAAATTGTGTACTTAAAACAATGTTAAGTTTTAAACCGCTTTTCTTAAGAGCGTGTAATGTAGAATATTTAGGTTGTTATTTAGAGCAACCAACACATAGGATATATGGGTACGCTGACACAGCTGTTAGTGCTAGGTCATGTCTTACAAGGTACTTTTTGCTTCGTTCTATGAGATGTGCATGTGGGTTGAGACAAAACTTAAATGTTTACATATATCTAAATCTCTCAGATGAGAACAGGTGATATTCTTTAGTGACCAAGTGAATATGTCCTTTTTTAGCAGCTGAAAATAAAATGTAGCTGTTAAAGCTTAACTCCACTGAAAGGCATTAATGTAGTTCTTTATATTTTCATTTTTTTGCTTTTGTAGCCATGTCCAGATGTGTTTTGGTTTCCTATATTTTCTGACACTGCCTGTGATGAATTGGTAGAAGAGATGGAACATTTTGGACAATGGTCTGGTGGAAAACACCAAGTAAGTGTCAGCCTATATAAACGTGACCTTAATGAGTGAGTATCTTCATGATAGTAAGTCACAGTGTACTGCAACAAACACACCTTCCAACAATTTCCAAAGACCTGAGACATCTGCCTTGTGGTACAAAATGCTTTGTTTAGTCTACCACATAGCTTGTTGTTCTGTAGGCTTGGAGACATTCCTCAATTAATTTTGAAGTAGCAAACGCAGTGGTGCAGTTGTTCTAGTAGTTACGCAGTGCTGATCTTGGGTAGCTGTTGATAAATGTCCAGAGAAGTTTTTCTTATTTACCTCTTCAGTACTCATTTGCCACACTTGTCCCTCTAAGCAGTTACCCACAAAAGTTACGAGCTATTGTGTTTGTGTTTGCAGAAAGTTCATGGTATTCCTTAACTACTGCTTAAATGGGAGAACTATTTGTCATATTCACAAATGTGGTACCTTGGAAATGAGATAAATTACAGTCATTATTTTACTGCAGGGAGGTGCCTCTAGAAAGCATTTTAACATACTTTTATGTTGGAATTATTTCAACGTCTATTACTATGTAAAGTTGAGGCCTGTACTCCCTTGATTTGATATAACTTCATTTTTTTCTACATATCAATGAATAAAACTCTTATCCCAGGCAGCCCTTATTTACAGGCAACACATCCAAATATTAGCTCACCTTTCAAAAAATTTCCAATTTTTGCTCAGCATTTTTTTTTCTACAGCAGTTAGCTGTGAAATTACTGTACAGCAAGCTCACATATGCCCACTAAAGCATTGCTTTGTTGTAGTTTTGTGATTCTGCAGATTTCAAATAAATATTTGTAGAAGTGCCAGAAGCGTTCCATGTCCATATTTCAAGGCTATTTATGGTGCTTTCATTAGGACAGCCGTATTTCTGGAGGCTACGAAAATGTCCCAACTGATGATATTCATATGAAGCAAATTGGACTGGATAATGAATGGCTGCATTTCATAAGAGAGTTCATTGCACCAGTAACATTAAAAGTATTTGCTGGCTATTATACCAAGGTATGTGTTTAAACTTTTTACAGATCCTTACTGCATGGCAAGAGTAATTCTAAGCATTTTATTAATTATAGCCTATCTGGCTTGGTTGGCAAGTTTATATGCGATGTAGCAGTAGATATAGATGAATTTTCCTGTTAACTCAATTTAAAAAAAAAAAAAAAAACAAAAAAAACACGCTAAAACCCCTAGAACCATGTGTGTGATTGGGAAGTTCACATGTTGAAGTCTGATTATGTATTTTGTTTCAGGGTTATGCTTTATTGAATTTTGTTGTAAAATATAGCCCTGACAGACAACGGTCACTCAGACCTCATCATGACTCCTCTACATTCACAATCAACATCGCTCTCAACAAAGTAGGAGAAGACTTTCAAGTAAGTTGATAACTGACTTAAAATATGTCCTTTCACTGGCTAATATTGTTTCCAAACTAATGCCCAAATGGACATATTTAAACACCATGGATGAAACCAAAAGGGATACATTTAAATCCAAATGGAAACCAAATGGATATATTTAAAAACCATGTATTTAAACACCAAAGTATGAGAAGGAAAAGATGTGTGTCACAAACTGGAATGTATTATTCTTTGACTTTTTTGACAAGTACTACATTTGCTTGATTGCAGTTCTAGAACTGTTGATGCAGTCAGGCTGAATTGGTTCAAAATGGTTTCAGATAGTGTGGGAAGATGGGTTTAAAGAAAATCTTTGGAGATGTTAGCCAAAATCCAATCTAGCCACAGCAGTGATTAAATAATTTAGCTAAATCCAGCCCCAGAATGATTTTTTTCAATTGCTGTTCCTATTTTTATTCTGAGATAAATTATTTTCTACTTTGGTATTGATTCAGGTCAAACAGTCCCCAGTGTATGGACATAGGCAAGACAATGGCAGTAACGTCCAGCTTTGACTAGTAGAGAAACTTAACCAGTTTTGTTTATAAACCTGAATTATTCACATTCCTACTGGACAACTGTCCTTGAGTATGAAAGCAGCAGCCAGATTAATGTAAGATTTTTTTAAATGCTGTCCTGGATAGGGATGCAGTCCTGGAACAGGGCCTGTGAATGTAATTTGCTTCTCCATGATATCATCTACAGTAAAGTTGTTGAAGATCTGTTCATGAGAGGTGCTGCCTGAATGAGTTGTTGTCCAGGGAATGCTGAAGCAAACAAGAGGAAATCTTTGACTGCAAATGCATGTCTGTTATGTGTTGCTCTGAAGGTGGTGGTGTTTAAATGACCTTCTTTTTAGGGACAGTAAATATATTGTTAACATCCTATTAATGATAGCAAAATATTTAAAGTTGTGGATAAATGAAAAGGACCATTAAAACAGAAGGTAAATGTCTGGAGTTTTGTTTTGTTTCTGTTTTTGCTGCAGGGAGGTGGATGTAAATTTCTTAGGTACAACTGCTCCATTGAGTCTCCCAGAAAAGGATGGAGTTTCATGCACCCAGGAAGGCTTACGCATTTACATGAAGGACTCCCTATCTTGAATGGCACAAGATACATTGCAGTATCATTTATTGATCCTTAATTTTATTTTTTTTTATTTTTTGCCCTATTCAGCAGTGTTTGATTCTTTACATAAACATTTATTTATAGATTTCTTCTGGAAGACGGTGATAAAAGAAACTTTTAAGTTACTGTTCCTAGACAGCAAAGTTACTTTGGGCTAAAAGAATGAAAAAAAAAAAAAAAAAAGAAAATGTTCTAAAATGGTTGAAGATTTCTCAATATCTGCTCTGAGCCTTGGGTCACAAAGTCAACATGTCCTGCTTATTTTTCCATTCTGCTGTCTTAAAAAATAGGTAAAGAGGGAAAATGGAAAATCATTTTATGACGAATCTGTTTCTTTGTTGGAAAAAGCCCCAAATAACCTTAGATACAAAGTTATCTGAAAAGTTTGTTGTGGTTCTCATTCACTGACACAGCTAAAGTTTTTGTGGTGTATGTACATTTGGTACCAACCAATTAAAAACCACAGCATAAAACCAAAATCAAACAAATCTTGTATACAGTTGTTGGGAATAAGCAATGATTCCATATGCTAGTGTATACTGAAGGGAAAAACATCTCAGTAGGCTGTTTTCTTAATTCAATTTCAACACTGAAATGTACACCTTTAGAAGGAAAAAAAAAAAAAAAAAAGAATTGTGGAGATGGAGCAAGGATTAAATAATTTAGCTAAGAAAAATGGTTCATCATTTGTTTTAAAAACTCATCCTGTTGAAAATTTATTTTTCTTCACCAAGTGACCTTCATTGAAAATGAGTTATTTTTCTAAATGTGTAATTGTACCCGATTGATACTGAAAATTTGATGTTTATTTTGAGAACGCTGGTAAATTTTCATAAGAGGATGTTTTATAAAGACAGTTTTCTACTCTTACTTAAAATTACTTGAATTTTGTGTCAGGAAAATGAAATTGTTGCAGTCTCTTTAAAACTATGGGTCTTAACTTGCCTTTTATTTTAAAGAAATCAGTTTAAAATATTCCTACTGTATCTACTGTTTGTAATTTGAAGAAACTTGAAGCAAACTATCTCAAAGTCTACCGTGCCAAAATGCACAATGTGTTGGAAAAACTGGTGAAAAATAAAGGGTAATTTTAAATTAATGTAAAAGCTTTTACTTTACTGTATTAGGTAGTTTCTTTGCATGTTGCCATTGCTTTTACAGAAAATATATTTATTGATGAATATTTTTAAAGGAATTGTAACTATATTTAAATTGTAGGTTTCTCTGTCAGTTTTTTAGCTTATTTAATCTGTTACTATTGAAGTTATTTCTCATGCGAGTTGGTGTCCATTACTGGAAGGGCATTGTGCTTTCAGAATGAAATGACCCCAGCAGAATGGTTGTTTCTTGTGTTCGGTACCAATCAGCCTATTTGATATAGAGGCTTTTTGATGATCTAAACGGTAGTTCACTTTTTACCTGCTAATAATTGAAGAAACTTTATATCACATTTCCTAAACAGAAGCTTTATTTGGAGCTAAAGGGATTGGGAGAGGAGTTCAAAGATTATTCTGTTGCCAAAAATAAGCGTGTTTGCTAATTCCCTGTTCAGCTGTTTTGAGGAGTGGGCTGTAATCATACTAAAGCTGAAGCAAATACAACAAAATGTGCTAACTTCAATATTGAACTAAAGTGGGCTGGTGTGAAAAGGAATGGCTTTTCATGGGAACTCCTTTTGCTTTTTCTTCATTTCTCTTTCTTCACACTGTGAACTTCTCTCCATTTCAGGAGGTTGGTATTCCCTTTTTTCCAGACATGGAACACTTCTGCTTTAGTGAGAATATATATGTAGCTTGTGCGTAGGCAAACTTTACAGATCAGAAAATCGTCTGGCCTTCGGAATGAAAGCAGCCTTTGTTAATCACCTTTTTCTGAGCATTTTCCTGTGGCCTTTTGGACTAACTCAGAACAGAATAATATATTTACCACTGGATCTGTTACAGACAGTTTACTGTTATGAGGAGCTCTCTTGGAAAAAACCCACAAAAATACAAACCTGTAACACACAGGGCAAGATTCTTTTGCAGAATTTTTTTTTTTTCCATAACTTGTATTTTAATTATGTCTTTTATAGTTCTTAGGCACATTTGAATTTTTTAATGTGTATTTTTCCCTTCAATGTATGTTTGAGTGCTTTATGTACTGTTAAGTTTCTGTGTTTGCCACTAATAATTTACTGTGTCAGGTAATGACATGCAATGTTATGTTTAATGTGCTTCATGTTTGTTGGAAGGGAACGTGTTTACCATGCTCACATTGCTAAAATTATCACTTCTTTTAATGAAGTATTTGCACGTTGCTTCTCGGGTAGATGGCAACATCTTCATTAATTTCTTAGGAACGGACAGGTACGAGGAAAAAGTTTGTTCTTAATAATTCACTTGAATTAGTTAATGTGTGAGTACACGAGCTCACACAGGCTAAGCAGAATTGTCACTATTAGGAAACTATTTTTAATTTTCATTACTTTTAAAAGCACTTAGACTCTTGTGTCTCTTAACAGTTTGGGGTTTTTTTGGTGTGTAGAAGACAAATTCATTTGGAGGAAAGCAGCAACCTTTAATTCCAGCAGTGTGTGAGAAACCTCGGGAGTACAGGGACATAAAGGTGCCCTGCAACAGATGAGACATTTAAAAAGTATTTGGTTCCTTCTGCTGTCATCAGGCTCTATTTTTCACTTGAAGAGGCTATGGTGTGGGTAAAGGGTGGGACTGCAGTATACGAGCATATAACTTTGTAACATTTTTAACCTAAAGGAGGCTGAGTATAGCTTGGTTTTATTTCATATTCATGAACTATTCCCACTCTGATAGTCCTAAAAAGTGTTCAGGGCATTCGGTAGTATTTTACACATTTAATCTTCTTTAACATCACTGCGCAATAAGGAATTACAGTGTGTATTTGTCACTTCTTTTTTTTTTTTTTTTTTTTTTTTCCCCAAGGATTACTGTTCCACTGTGACTGTGAGCTGATAGGAATTAGACTATGAGAAGCCCCAAAAGAAAAGATCAGTACATTATCTATAGTTTTACTAGGTTTTCTGTTAGACAATAATAATGAAATCTGTTTGATTGTGCTTTTTTCTTTTGTAATAGCTTTTCCCCCACATCTTCTATACTTATGGAATAAATGTTATTCAGTGCAGGGCTTCTACAACAGCTTCTCTTTTGCAGCATGTACGAAATAAGGAGACAAAGACATTTAAAGAGATGGAAAAGTCTAGAAACAGACCCTTATCATTCCTTCCTCTCATGTGCATGTACTAGTTTTACTTTCATTTTTCTGCTTGAAAGAGTTTGTTCAGATTTTTCTTTTTCAGCTACTGCAACGAGCTTTTTAAAGAATATATGCATTTCGTTTTCCTTAGATTTATTTCTGATACGGTCTTCCATGGTCTCAGTTCTGAAAGAAGTAAGTGTGTTTTGAATCTTCACTGAATCCTCACTTTCTTGCGTGACAGAGTAGACTGCTCTGCTGTTTCTGTGAGTGAGAGGGAGCACAATACCTATCTGTGACTGAGGAGTCAGATAAATTACTTGATTTTTATGTTTTTTTTAATTATGGGATTTTATGATTCCATAGCAGAGTGAATTTGAGGGCAGAGCCCTCATCAAATGCATTTCTAGAACTGATACTGTGAGTTCTTAGAGCTGAGATTTGCACTGGTAGAGTTAACTAGAGAGTTACAGGAATAACTGCTTAATTTATGACTGCCAGGAAGTCCCAGTTGTTCTGTTTCTTCCCTCTGGCTGCTGCCAAGAAAGATGGTCTCTGACAGAAATTTAGTTTCTAGCCAACACTAAAACTGAAATGAGAGTTGATGGTGCAGGATTTTGTTGTACCCAAAAGGTGGAAATGTTACTTCACATGGCTTTCCACACATTGTTTCCCAGAGTCAGTACTATTATAAGTTAATCTGGATCTAACAAAGCGGATTGTCCTGCTCAACTATATTGAAGAACCTTTTTCTTGTATACAAATCAAACATTGAAAAATGGAATTGGAAAGAGATGCTTTTATCGTATTTAATGAAACATTTTATTTCTTAGCTGTATTCTTTTTTCTTTTTTTTTTTTTTTTTCTTTTTTAGTTTTCTTCCCATTTGATACGGCATTTAAGATCTGTGTAAGTACATCCCACTCAGAGGATGATGGCTGTCTGTTAGTGCATTTTGAGGTTGGAGGGGGTATTGAAATGAATACCCTACCAACCTAATTGGTGGGTCAAAGCTCGGGAAAGCTCACAGTTCACTGCACAGAATTGCTTCCTTCTGCACTTATTAGCACAAATCTGTGTGTTGTGTTCCTACAACGCCTTGATCCTAAACTAACAGGAGTAGTACTGGGAAGCGTTTGATATCCTGATGTGATGTTAAGGCTGCTAAATGTAGAGATGAGTGTCATTTTTCTCTTGGTAATTTATTACTTTTGAAAAG
The DNA here is from genome assembly GCA_013400055.1 of Nycticryphes semicollaris. NCBI lineage: Eukaryota > Metazoa > Chordata > Aves > Charadriiformes > Rostratulidae > Nycticryphes > Nycticryphes semicollaris. The sequence continues at coordinate 39,734 of VXBJ01004980.1, forward strand.
ATAATTTTATAGATTGAGCTTCTCTTCAGAAAAGATGTTTTGGCTGCATTTAAAGTAGTGCCCCTCAGGATTGCTGTGCACACAAATCAAACGTGAAGGCAGCTATATGATAAAAGCATATTCATCTTAAGGTATTTAATAGAGTAAGGCAACCGTTCAAAAGTAGGATTTCACTCAGCATAGTTACAGCCTTTTTTGGTGTCAGTGCAACTTTAGGAGTAGCAAAACTGAGAGCCCAGCCAGTGTGGAGTATATTGACCATATGGCAGGCAGCACTTCAGGGCAATGAAAAAGCTTGCTTGTGTATTGAGTCCTGAATATTGTTCCCTCTGCACTCCCTGCTCCAGTTGCTACTGGCTTACAGTTGTTAAATGTCTCAGAGTACCTGAAGTTGGCAAGGGAGATGCATAGTCACATGGTAACATTGATTCAGGAACAGTCTTTTGGATCAAAACCATAATTCTATTTCCAAGAATTTTGCTTAGTTGTGAAAGGAGTTGCTCAATTGCTGACGACTTGGAATTATTTTGTTTCTGCACTCTTTTGGGAGCAGGGAACAGAGGGAGAAGGAAAGTAGCAGGACAAATTTAGTATAAGCTACTTTCTTACTATGATGTCTGTAGTACAGACATGTATTGTAGTATCATCCATGAAAACTTTGCATTTTCACAGCTTCAGTTGGAATGCCAGTTAATGTGAGCAATACTTTTAAACCTGTGAGATGGTTTGCCATACTTAATACCTTAAGACATGAGGTCCTACCCTTAAAAGCAGGTTTGACTAATGCTTCAGGCTTTAAGCTTTCTTAAAACTTCAGTTGCTTATCCCTCACTACGTACACTCATCCACTGGCAGCATGTGAAAAAGAGGTTTGCAGACTTACTGTTTTCCACTTTGTTTTTAGAGCAGTAATTTTCAGTTTGAAATGAAAGCTTATTCTTCCAAGCTTATATATTAAATCATCTTCTCCATGTAATGTTGTAGCAGAACTAGCAGAATAACTTTGTTCCTTAAAGGAATTTGATGGCCGATAAGAATCGTTACCCGTCTGTTAGTGTACATCCAACTCCTGCTGTTAATATGTGAATGATAGGTCTTTCTCCATCCTACAGTGGCAGCAGTGAAGACGGAGAGATGGATTTGGTGAGGGTGCCTGAGAGAGAACTGTATCCTGTTCCAGTCCCCTGTTGCACTCAGCACACTAATTATGGAGAAATTTTATTTTTGCTGCTGTAGTTGGATTCAATTGAGTTGCCCCGAGGATGTCTATAGAATCATAGAATGGTTAGAGTTGGAAGACACCTTAAAGATCATGCAGTCCCAACCCCCCTGCCATGGGCAGGGACATATCCCATTAGACCAGGTTGCTCGAAGCCCCATCCAGCCTGGCCTTGAACACTGCCAGGGATGGGGCATCCACAACTTCTCTTTATAAAGAACTTGGAGAAAACAGAGTGTATTTTGTAAGGATGAACTCATCTAGTATTCTAGCTCCTGATTTCTAGCAAGTCTCCGAGGTTACAGGAGATAAGGATTTTGAGGGGGCTTAAGCTGTTTTTACCCCAGAGACTTCTAACTTGGGCATGATGGTAACTGAAGAGATTTTTGTATGAAGTGGGGTCTGTTAGTGAGTTTCACGTCCCAAAAGCAGAAGTCCATTGCAGCTGTTTAAAGGAAGTTTTCCAGCATGAAGTAGATAGAGTGTGTGAGAAGGTGAGACAGAAAGTATTAACCATAAGCTACTAAAAGCTATTTTCTTTATCTTTGGAAGTACCATGTGAATGTAAGAGGTGGGCAGGTGCACAGTGCAACAATGAACTTCTGGCACAACCCAATTTAGAGACTTACTGTCTCTGAATCGCTTTTGCAAACTCTGATTCACCAGGGAACTATTTCAAGTGTTTGGCCATTCTTTAAAATGCGTACCATGTAAAGTAGGACAGGTCCTGCTATATAAAGTCATATTTTGCCTTAAAATTTCCAGATCTGACTCTCAGACTTCACTGTGGCCTCATGAATTGTAAAGTGGAGATGTTGGTATTGTTCCTTGCAAAAAGAGGAAATTCTCACTTCCTGTACTTCAGTCACGTGCATTAACCTGCATGAGAGTATTTTGCCCGTATGAAGTATGAACTCTTTGTTCTCTCAGACTCCTTGCCAGTGCCTCTTCACTCAGCCATACACACACACACGTTGCTTTCTGTCCAAACTGTGCCCGCTGTGCATCTCATGTGTTTGCCAGATGTCAGCTTTCCAGCAGGGATTACAAAAAAAAAAAAA
>VXBJ01004980.1:55166-98191 GCA_013400055.1 Nycticryphes semicollaris
AAAAAAAAAAACACCCCAAAACTGAAACAAACAAGCCCAGCTAGTTAGTAGAAAAAGTTCATTAAAACTAACTTCAGCTTCTAAATATGCACTTGACTTATTTTTGGTGGCTTATGTGGAAGGATGTCAGGGGATTTGTCCTACTCCTATTTGACCTCCTCCTACTTTGTCAAAATCCAATGGGAGCAAGATGCTTCATGCTTCTTTATGGGGAAAGACTGGCCAGTAAAGATGAGAGCAGTCAGGTATATCAAATAAAAAGGGGTGTGTGTGGAGGGGAGAGGGCACAAAAGAAGTACACGAAGGTGAACACATGGAAATGTGTAGATATGATCACACTGTGGATGGGAAGGAGGGCTTGGGTTTGTGTCTAACACAGCACCTTCTCTGGCTATAGGAGTCCCTGCATCAGAGGAGCCAGTAGTGCTCAGCCAGGTGAGTGCAGAGGATGAAGCAATCCCAGGCCGGCCAGAGGCCTCCCTTTGACTCCGTGGTTTACAGCTAGAAATCCTAGGTTAGCAGTAAGTAAGACTTTATTTCAGATGAGTACAATCTACCCTGACTTGCCTCAAACTGCAGCTGCTGCTACAAGAAGTGCCTGTGAGTGTTTAATTGTCATTGACAGTTGGTATATAGCAAGTGGGAGGATGTAGTATGGAAATGAGATACTCATAAAGACGCAGCCCATCAAAACAAAAATCCCTTTTCTCCCCCTCTGCCTCCAAATAGCATGAAGTATTTGGACTAGATCTGGCTATAGCCCAAGTTGCTACATGAAAAATAATTAAATGGCAAAACCTAGAGGAAAATGTGAAACTGGAGGGGATTGGCTAAAGCGTTGTTACAGGGGTTAGTATTGTTTCAATATAAACATGAAATTCTTCTGTTCCTTACACCATAGTCCTGATAAATCAAAAGCTTCAGATAACATTTTTAGATACTGAACATTAATAACAACCTCTTGGACAAAACTGCACGTGTCAAATTTACCAGCCAGGATGGTATCCAGCCCAGTAGTTTGAAGCTAGTGAGTACTTGTGAGTACTTTCTGGCTTGATTTGCTTTCTTTAACTGAAAAAATAAGGCATTTCAAAGTGAAGCATGTGTTTTTGTGTGCATGTATGTGTGTTTGTGCATAAACTCACTGATTTCAATTAGTTCCTTGGCCTCTGGGCCCCTGGTATGTGTGCCAGTATTAGGCTGCGATTCGCTGCTGTTGAAACCTTCAGGAGTAACTAAGGCCTGGCAGAAATCCATGGAGCTGTAGTGATCGTCTTACTCAGGATACGTAGAGCCTATGCCTAGGTCAATGAAGTAGATGAAAGGATGAAAAAATTAACTGATGTTTCCAAATTCATTCATTGAAAAATTTGTTCAAGACACACCTGCGCTCACTCACATACACACACACTGCACCCTCATAGGTACTCCCTTAAACATCCAACTTCCTAGCCCTTGAGCATTCATAAATGATCTGAAATTTATTTCCAGCAGGGATTTCCTACTGTGGAGGAGGAGTCAGGGTCTCTACAAAGCTTTCTGGAACCAGTGACTACAGGCCAAACCTTCAGATACACCTTTGAAGGGGTGGTAAAATGGAGAGAGCTTGGTAAAGCAGGGCTGAGGGAGTCTCGGAACATCAGACTAGTCAGTAGAAGGCTGCACGTCGTGGCCACAGAGAACCTTGTGGCAGCAGTGAGGTTAACCAGCAGAGTTTGCACAGCTGAAAAGTGCAGTCTCTATTACTGAAACTAAAAGTAAATTGCTGTTAGTTTTTGACAACACAGAGACTGGTGTTGTTCAGCTATGTCTTGTAATTCTTTCCATGACCTGGCTGTGCTTCACAGACCAGGGAGCCTGCTCCTTAGACGGGTATGGTGACATGGTGTGGGGCAGAAACATGCTCACCCTGGTGGTGCTCTGAGACAGCTGAGAGCCACATCACCATGTTAGCATGGCACTACTTCTGAGTTAATAAGTCCTGCAGAGAAATAAGTGTGTTAGTGTGGGCTCTGTGCCACGCTTATGCTGTCAGGTGGCTTTTAGGGCTGTCTTGTGTCCTGCTGCGCCATGGCACAGGCAGAGAGAACCTGAGTTAGCTCTCCGTATCATATATAGGAAAAAGAAAATTTATCTAATTGAGAGAAGGATGGGTTGGGTATAAATACCTTAATTTTCCTGAAGTGCCTGGCTCTGTAGCTCCTACACACCTTTTGCTGTGGGATTTTGGCACTTGGCATGTCGTGATGAGTTGAAGCCCAGGAATTCTAAAATCTTTAACAGCGCTAAGGAATTAAAATACAAAGCTCTGGATCATCAGTGTAAAGAAAGTATTGTACGTCTTATCTTCAGGGAGTTCAGAGTTTGCATTCCCTTCTGCAACAGAAATTTCTTTAAGCAAAGGAAAAGATGTCTGTTTTAGTTTATATAAGGTGTCAGAAGAGCAGAGGACTATGCATGGAGTAGGGATGTGATTGATGTGGAGAACAACTATTACTCTAATGCTTAATATTACAGGCTAGCAGAAACCAGAGATGGATGTTTTCATTACACTTTCTGTCTTCAAAGGATGGTAAATTAAGGGTGGTCTTAGATAGCAAGGTGCTTTTCAAAAAAGCAAGAGAGCAGCACTGAAATTGATGTATTAGTCATTCTTCTCTTTGTCCTCTGAAGAATGAAAATACAGCATGCAGAATTATGGAACTCTGCTTATGGTGTAATTTGTCAGAAAAACTGTGCTTTCTTTCTCTGCCATCTTTGTTAATAATTGATACCTATTTTGAGATTTGAACACTTAGCATTTGTGTGGTGACAGAAAATAAAACCTCCAGTAGAGAGCCATAGATAATACATCAACCTTTTCTTTTGCTCTTTCAGCTGCTATTTTGAGCAGAAATATCACTTCGGAATAAAATACTTATGAAAACATTTTCAAATGAACAGTAAAGGAGCCAATCTATCTACAAACAGTAACTACAAGGAGTATGTTCCCCTTGTGGGGAAGCAGCAGTATAGATGGCCCTATATACTAAATTTACTTTATTAGTTCAAAATATCTGCATTCCTAAGGGAGAAAACAATTTTTCAAAAATAAATACCATAAAAAAGAAAGTAAAACAAGAACTATTTTAATAATTTTAGATGATCTAATTTTGGGGGGGATTTATTAATCTAATTGCCAAAAAGCCCAGAAAGTACAGATGCACCTGTGCTCTCAGTTGCCATACTGGAATTCTGAACCATTAGTTCCAACAATACCCCAGTCCTGCCCTGAAGAGACAAGCCTCAGAACTGGTGTTTTTGTCTCCCTTGGATAGTCCTCTAAACCACTTGGAGCAGGGACCAGAAATCAGTTCTTGACTGCAGCATCAAATATTTGGTACCAAACTCCTTTATTGAATAAAGAAGCCATAAGGCTGTAAGCTTGTAGTATCCTTTTTGGCTAGACGCAACTAATGCCATCCACCAGCAAGCACAGCATCCTGGAAAACCTGGTAGGGGCAAGATGCTGTTGATTTGAACTGATTGGACCTTTTTCCCTTTGGAACTCTGTAAATAGGAGCTCCTAACTTTATAAAGCTGTGCTACATTTATTTTGTTGTTGCTCAAAAAGCGGCTCATTCAGATATTCCATTGAAATAAGGATTTCTTTTACAGTTCTTCCTAAAAAGAAATTCTGCCAAATGTCAGCAGAGGTGGAAACCATGAGCTCAGTGTATGCACAGTGTATGCAACAATACCAATGCTGGCACTTAGCACTGGAAAAGATGCTCCACGGTGTTTTGAAAGGGCCACCTCCAAGAGCAAAAGGCAAGTTCAACACCACAGTGCTCATAATATTTTCCAGAGTTTGCTGTGAGTGCTGATGAGTTTCATACTTTCAAGACTTATTCCATCAGACCATAGAAGGAAATACCATGGACATAAATGTCAGATTATTCTGTTTGTGTCCAGTTCTCCTTTGGCATAGCTAGTTTGCATTTTTTACATCCCAGCTATAATGGTTAAAGCAAGGTATTCTATCGTAATAGAATTATTTCCAGCAAACACTTTAACATTCTAATGACACGTTTGGATATAGGCAAAAAACCTAATTCATAGTAGTACTGGACGGCAAAAAGTACTGCAGATTAGTTTTAGTTAATGACGAGAACCTAGTAAACTCCTTCCTGAAAGGACAAGCTATTTCAGTGTATATACAAGAAGGAACTACTAATCTTGTTTATTTTTGTTGAAGTAAACAAGGAACAAACATCCATTTCCTAAAGCTTAAAAATTAATGGTTCTTTCTCCTGTGCATTTTATTGGTCTTTATGCACTCACTGAGTTTTCTCTCTGCTTGATATCTTTTCCATGGTTTTATATGGTATGTATTTATTGAGGAATAAGTTTTGGATACTTGCTATAGTAAAATCATATAAAGCACTACCCTCTTTCATAAGGAATTTATCCAGCCAACTCTTCTGCACTTAAAAATTAGCTGCACAAACCTGACTCATTAAAAATAATTACATAGCTCAATCCATTCTGTCTTTTACAATAGGACGCTAGGATTTTTCCTGTCTAAATATTTTAAATAAAGATTAAAATAGTAAATGTGCTTTTGTGGGAGATGTACGTCATATAAAAGTATTTCTGCATTGGGCACCATAAGATCAAGCTCTTCTCATTAAAATAAATGCATGTGTTGGCTAGACTGCTGCTAAATATCTCTAACTTTCTATGTATAGACCTTGTGTCTTGACAGTAAGAGAGTTTGGCTTGTGTTGGCCATCACTGAACTTCCATACAAGTGATTAAGCAGTCTCCTTCTGATAAGAAGAGTTGTTACAGGAGGCTTGGCAAATCATGGGTGAGTGATGTTGCTACTGTTGTGATTTCATGATCATTCCTATTTCAGGTTTAGCCAATGTGTGTATACATATGTAATAACAGTGAAAATTATAGAAGCAAAGCCCAGGGGTGCAGGAACACTCATACTAAGGTATCTTTAGAAAATGGCCAATTTAGCAGAGATAAGTCAAAATCTTTTCTGTTGTAGCCTTAGCCTTAAATAACTACAAAACCTAATAAACTGTTAGGTCATATTTGGAGTGAGGTGCAATTTACTTTGCTTTCTAATCAATGCTATTAAGTATTAGAAAAGAAAAAAGTTGTACAAAACCAAAGCAACAGCATACTTCTCATGCTGGTTCCTTTTGTTCCCAGAAAATACTTAACCATTTTCATGTCTTTTTGGAGCACACAATATCCTTGTGCTAGCACAAACTATTAGCATTTACCCTGTGTCTGCATCCAAACTCTGAGTGTTGGAGACAGGTAAGACTCAGGGGAGTCTCAGTGTCCCTTGGTGAAACTCCTTGTGGTGTGAATAAGGCAAACAGATGCACAGACTTGTGTACTGTGCACAAGTACATTTGGAAGAAATGATTAAGTGAAAACTTTCCATGTAATATTAAATTTGCTCTCCCCTAGAAAAAACCCAAACAACCAACAACCTCCTACCCCCCAACCCCTCAAACTGCCTGAAAATATTATTTTGGTTGAACAGAATGTGTCAGCAGGCAAAGCTGGCATGTCAATTCAGATTTCAGTTATCTTGGATATAACCCACCGAGTTTCAGATAGAAGGATTTTTCAACATAGAAAAAAATACTTATTTGTGGTATTATGGGCACCTAAAGGAACATATCTGGTTTTGTGGACCTCTTTTGTGGCTTGCTCTATTAATCTATACCTATGTGTATTGCAGATTTCATATAAAACTCACACAGAAATGTCTCCTGCTGAAGGAAAATTTGGGAGGACACGAGCTGATGCAGGGTGAATATTGCAATCTTGTCGTATCGCAGAAGGGTAGGGTTTCCTAACTTTGACCATTCCTGTGCATGTGTTACTATTGCCTGCTGTAGTCTTTGGTGAAGAGAAGATAAACAGCTTCAGATGCTAAAGAGGATGTTTAGATACCTTTCTGCCAGATGACACTCAGCATTCCTGACTGCTTGGAAAAAACATTTAGTGGACACTTTAATTTCAGTAATTAGGATAATATCCATGTTTAAGACATGAAATTTAAAATGTTTAACAGAGTCATGTATTTCTTCCATGGGCTCTAGAGGTCTTCTGACATTTTTCAAATGTTGCTTACTTAAAAGTCCAAGTACAATGCCACATTAGCATTCAGAAAGAATGTTTGAATCTTCATGCGATATTTGATCAGGCTAAGTATGCATCCCACTTTGATTAAGACTTCGCTGATCCCAGAGCAAAGTCATTAAACATTCATAAACGACCGTTGCTTTTTCTTCTTCTCAAGAATGTACTGACATATTTTATGCAATTATTTGACTCAAGTATCTTCCTGCACTTTTAACCCCCTTTACATTCTCTTATGCCTGCTTATATTAAGTCCCAAAATCTTCATTTCAAAGCATTTTTATAATTCATTTGAGTTCAGTGAAAGTGAAATTATGGAAAAGAACCCAGTCATGGTAGGGCTCGTTGCTAATTAACTACATGGGTGGTTTCCTTTGAGGAATAATTCCTTTCAGTTCTTTAATTCCCGAGTTAAAATGCCTTTGAGTCTAGGCTCATCTTTTAGAAAGATGTTTCTGAAAGTGACAGCCAGATTATATTGTCCTCCAAGGTAAAGTCTGATATCTCTTGCATCTCCAGCTCACACCTCTCAGCTCAATGGCATGAGGATAGTCAGGGAATTTAATCTACCATTTTTTTTCTTTTAGCCTGGCTTGCTAAGCACACAAGTTTATACTGCTTTTACCTCTCCTCTAACCTAATCCTTCTGTATTTTTCTCATTATTTGTATGTGGTCTGATGTGAGAGGGGCATTTTCTGGGGCTCCAGCTGTGCACAGCAGCACAGAGCCCACGTCCAGCCACAGGCTGTGCGGCAGCTGCCAAGCACCATCTTCTCTTCCCAAGGGCAAGACCCAACCCACCAGAAACCAAGACTGTCCTTGTGGTGTTTATGGACTTGTCCCCACCTTTCGGGGACTGGCTGGCACTATACAGAATAGTGGTACATAAGGAGAACTGCAACCAGTCCTGCAAGATCTATGGGCAGTAGCTTTATCTTCCTTCTCTGCTCTGTGTTCGCCTGCTGTAACTCCGATCTGGGGGTGTAAAAGTCCAAAAGAAACAGATATAAGCCATTATATTCAGAGTCTCTAAGATTTCAATGCTGAAATACTTAGAAAGCAATTTGAATCAGTATATATGCAAAGCTGGGAGAGTAACAAGCCCTTTTCCATCATTTATTCTAAGTGTAAAAATTCCATTTCAGAAATCCATAAAAAACACTGTTAAATATTCAGTCTTTTTAGCAGAACATCTTTATTTAATATATTTAAAAATTTCAGATGTGTGCTTATTACAATTGAAACTGATGATAAAACGCCCATTGACTTTGACAGTAGGGATTAATCAAAATACTTAGTTATTCATAACTGGAAAAACACCTGCACAGAATTTTAGGTTGTCAGACTTGTTTGCTTTTGATGTCTTAGTTTAGGTTTAATGAAGCCTAAGTGGGATTTGGGTACAAAATAAGAAGCATATGTCTACATTGGAGATGAAAGACGTACTGTTTATACTCTCAGTAAAAGCTAGATTGCCTTTCTTTAAAGGTAAACTATAAAATTTCCTATATTAATGGTTTCTAAAGCTCAAGAAAGATGTTTTTGTTCTTTTCCTTAAAGATTCTTTCCTGCCTCCTCTTTTACTGCTGTTTGCTTTAACTAGAGAATTAATTCATAACTGACATCAGAAATACCAGGACACAAACTTCTAGTCATTAAGAACAAATGAGAATTTTATTAAAATGATTAAAACCAGTCAGCGTGGCTTGTTATTTAAATACCTTTTCTATCAAAAATCAAGAAGGGAATAATTTCTTATGTGTCTGTGCATTCAGAGCACAGGATTGGGAGTTGTTGCAATGATGTTGATGCTGAAAACTGGCAAATAGGTATTGCTGATGTTTCTTTTCATAAATCTTTAAAAAGCAAAAAATCCCACAAAAACCACATAACCTTTTTTTTTCAGTCCTCCTTCACGGTCATTAAGGCTATAAAGCAAATTTTTTTTAAGTGGATAGCTTCCTTTAACAGATTTAGGACTTTTATCTTAGCCAAGGGAATAAGGAAATTTTCTCCTGCTCCTCTGATTATGTTCCTTACAGTCACGTGTAATCTGAATGTAGTCAGTATGAGCTGAGTAGATGAGCAAAAGGATCCTAATTTCTCTTTCAGAGTGAGAAGCGAAGCACTTCCTCTGACAAGCCATCACTGAGACGTGTTTTCAAACATTTTGCAATGGTTTTTGAATCCCTTACTTTGGTACCTAAATGATACATTTTGNNTTTTCTCATTTAAACCACAGGATCTTCTGATTTATAACTATAATGTTGTCAGCTAGATCTATATCTATGTATATAAACACCCATGATTATTTTAGAGTAACTGTCTGCAAGTATAACTTTCAAAAATGTATTAAAATGTCATTAACTTGCTACTACTTCAAACTACTCTCACATATCTTTTTTTTTTTTTTCCTTGTTTGTTACAAAGGAGTCGTCTATGATTTATCTCTTGATGGAAACAAATTCCACATAAGTAAAATTTTTACTTTATTAAATGTAGTTAGAGTAGAGAACTGCAGGGGATGATGCCTGTAAAACCCTTTCACTGTTAACATACAGAAATTGATTAAGAACTGTAAAGTTGAGTTTCACTTGCTGACTACCAGTGAAGCTGGTGAGACTGCAAGAAAAGACAGATTTCAGGTAGGTTCATCTTTAGAAATCGCTTGGTGATTTTTGACAATATTACATTATTACTTTACTGAGATTTGTGTCTGACTTCCATGTGAGGTTTGCTGCTTAGCACCTCATTGGAAGGAGCTTCAGTGGCAAAATAAAGAGATCTAGGCCTTGAAGGGTTCAAGTGTCAAGAGGTCTGTGTCATATCTCATCTGGCTCTATTTATCTTTAAGAGTTTTGTTGTTTTTACTCTAGCTTAAGAGCAGTAAGTCCATTTAATGCAGAACACTGCTTTGCTGATGTGGCTATAGTGGTGATGCTAGCTAGCGCAAAGTGTTTGCAACCAACCTTACAGTGGGCAGCATCCCCNTTCCTTTAACAGATTTAGGACTTTTATCTTAGCCAAGGGAATAAGGAAATTTTCTCCTGCTCCTCTGATTATGTTCCTTACAGTCACGTGTAATCTGAATGTAGTCAGTATGAGCTGAGTAGATGAGCAAAAGGATCCTAATTTCTCTTTCAGAGTGAGAAGCGAAGCACTTCCTCTGACAAGCCATCACTGAGACGTGTTTTCAAACATTTTGCAATGGTTTTTGAATCCCTTACTTTGGTACCTAAATGATACATTTTGTATGTTTTTGGTTTTTTGCTAAACTGTTAAGCGGTCATTCTCTTGAACGAATCTTCTAGAAACTATTTGTATTATTTACCTTTTATATAAGTATTTGATGGACAATTTGTGGTAATTTTACCAATGACTTTTTCTTCTGGATAAAACCTTTAGTGTTATAGGCTAAGGAAATTTCTAAGTGTTGAAAGATTACCATTCTTGATACGGTTGTAAAAAAAACAGCTGTTCTGCAAAAAAATCCATTCTGACTTCTTTCACTGCTCCCAGGGTTATCTGAGGACAAACATGTGAAAGAACAGAAAAGTCAGGACAATCTTGGCTTTGGAAAAAAAATAAAGAAAAAAACTGAACAGGATTTCAACATCTCTTTTATAGANTTACAAAGGAGTCGTCTATGATTTATCTCTTGATGGAAACAAATTCCACATAAGTAAAATTTTTACTTTATTAAATGTAGTTAGAGTAGAGAACTGCAGGGGATGATGCCTGTAAAACCCTTTCACTGTTAACATACAGAAATTGATTAAGAACTGTAAAGTTGAGTTTCACTTGCTGACTACCAGTGAAGCTGGTGAGACTGCAAGAAAAGACAGATTTCAGGTAGGTTCATCTTTAGAAATCGCTTGGTGATTTTTGACAATATTACATTATTACTTTACTGAGATTTGTGTCTGACTTCCATGTGAGGTTTGCTGCTTAGCACCTCATTGGAAGGAGCTTCAGTGGCAAAATAAAGAGATCTAGGCCTTGAAGGGTTCAAGTGTCAAGAGGTCTGTGTCATATCTCATCTGGCTCTATTTATCTTTAAGAGTTTTGTTGTTTTTACTCTAGCTTAAGAGCAGTAAGTCCATTTAATGCAGAACACTGCTTTGCTGATGTGGCTATAGTGGTGATGCTAGCTAGCGCAAAGTGTTTGCAACCAACCTTACAGTGGGCAGCATCCCCCGCCAACATAACATAACATAACATAACATAACATAACATAACATAACATAACATAACATAACATAACATAACATAACGTATCAGAACTGCCTTCCTAAAGGTGGAAGAAAATTCTCGCTAATAAAAAAGTCTCTATATTGCTATTGAACAGAAGTAATTTTTCTGTAACATAACGTCATGCACTGAAAGTGATATCCTCGCTCTTGCATAGAGCTTTTTGGGAAGCTTTGAACTGGATGGAAACTGTTGTGGCAGTGTTAATGATACCTTTACTCCCATCCCTCCTTGCCTGATCCATATTTCTTGTTGCTTGTGGTGACACACAAGTTCAGTGATGCTGTGGCTATGCAAATTCCCCCATCACTCTCTTTTCATGGCATTAAAAAAGATCGGCAAAACATCCGTTTGTGGATGCCTGCTGGTTTTCATTTAGCAGCATCTACAGCCATGAAGCCCGTAATGTTTGCGTGGCTTCTGTGATGAACAGAATTACTTATCACTTAGTAATGCAAGACAATGTAGAGTCAAGGCACAGATTCTTTATTGTGGTGAAAAATTAGCACTTAGGTACCAAGTATACACCACAGTGCTTTCAAACTGCCTAAGTCAGCAATTTCAGTACCTGATTAATATGCTAAATATGTGGGACATAACAGATCAAATGTAGCAGTATAAAAAGTTCATTGAAAAGTTTTGAAAGGGTTACAGTAAGAAGGCTTTAAAATATGAAATTTTTATTTTGGGATCAATATTCTAAATGAACTGGTTGAAACCCAGCTGTTTCTGTTGCTGCAGCAGTGAGTTACACAGGCAGGTTATATTCCGCATTAGGTGATATTACACTGATTATAGAAAGCTCTGTCACTGCAGCATAATATTTGCACAGCGGTAGGGAACTGCCCTATAGTAACTCACATTTGCTTTTAGATGCTGCCACTTGAGCATTGTAAAGCGTCCACAGTGGTGAGGAGAAATCTGGTGCTTACTTTGAGACTCCTCAGACAGAAGATACTCTGGTTTGTGTACAATGTCTGGCAAACCACATCTTTCTCTGAAGCGCTTTCTTTCTCAAATAGGAACATTACTCCTTTCTTCCTGCAGAAAGGAGAGCTGCCAGGTTTTCAGCATGGAAAAAACCCAAAAGATTGGCAAAGCCTCTGAGACTGAAAAAATTAACAAATGGAAAGTTTTTGGATCAGCATTTCCCTGTTTTGGAGGGTGCTTCCACCTCTCTGAGGGCAGCAGGGTTGCATTCTGCTATGGGTGCAAAATGTCCCCTCCCTCTCTGTTCCTTGAAGAAGTTAGGCGCAGATCTCAACTATTTAACTCTGTGTGATATTTATTTCGGACAGCCATTACAGGTGCAACAGGTGAGTGTGGTAGTTTAAATTCAGGGATGACGGCTGTAGCTTGTTCTCATCTGTGTCCTCCTGGGAGGCAAGCGACTGGATGCCAGAGCAAGGTGGTCATTGCTGATAAATCTGCCAGCCTCGTTCCTTTTGTTTTTCCATAGTTTTGTAGACACTCTATGCCACCTACACGATAGTGCAATTCTTAGTGGCAAATATAGAAGGAAGTGCCTGACTGCAAATAATTCTTTAACCATTCAACTCAAAAATGTTTCATGAAGTACATTTTTTTTTTTTTTTAAATGACATTTAGAAATCTGCAAGAAAACCTGAGGTTTGGGCCTAAATATCTTACAGATTTTGTCATTATACTTACTAAACCGCATCATTATTTCTGGAGCTCATGCTAGTGTTGCAGAAGCTGTTAGATCACTTCAGCAGGTCAGGTAGAGGGGAACTGGGAGGAGAATTAAGTCCTCTGCATACCTCCAGTGCACTTAGGGGACTAATAATAATCGCTTGCCAAATACACTTTCAATTCCTTGTGACTTCACAGATAATTTAGGGATCTTGCACTTACTGCCATTCCACTTTGTATTTTCAAGTGATCTATTTTTCTCTGTGAGCTTTGTGGTGTTTATCTTAGCATTTTTCTTAAAGCCCTGCTTACAGACCAGTGGTGATAGGCAACTCAGTCCTCACACTGTTGGAATTGTTTTTTTATGATAAGGATAAGAGTAGGGAGGGAGCAGAAGACAGATGGGAATCTGGGGAGTTCCCTGGTTAGGCACTGTCTTGCAAAGATCAGATCTGGAATCAAAGTTGGATCCAAATGGTCTCTTTTACTTTCTTGCACATCAATAGTCTATTATTAAAACCCAGTATCTGTGGCTCAAAATTAATTAGCCTAATCGTAACAGCTTTAAATATTCATCTATGTTGTCCAAGAGCCACCTAAATTAAGCAGATTGAAAACTGCTCATAAATTGCAGATGTACATTGATCCTTTCTGCCCACCCTTGCTTTTGAGTGGACTTCCTGTGCAGAAACCCTTTCCCTTAGGGCCATATGTTGGAACAGCTGAGTCAATACATTGACAGCACATGCCATCTGCAAACAGATGAGGGTAATAAATAAGTTGAATTTGTTTTCAGGAAAAGGTACAAACTGTCCTGGTTGATACATCACTATTATTGTGCATGTAACTTAGCAGGGCCCAGTTTATTTTCTCACATTTCAATTGCTTCCTTGCTACCAGTAGGACTGACCAGAATTTTAACGTCGAGATAAGCAGAATATGTAAATGTAGTTCTGTTTCCAAATCCATCAATAGCAGTGTTTAGTCTTCTCTGGGTAGGAGCGTAAGGCTCTAGAGTAAACCCTATCCCTTCAGAATAGATCTTTAAGTTTTCTGAAGCAGTTCAATATTTGCTCTGAATACCCCCATTAGAAACACTAACTGCTTAGACTGATCACCTCTGAATTGAGGTGAGTTGTCCTTACAGCAGAGCTTGCTAAGATGCAACAGCAAAGGAGCAGACCTGATTATGCAGAAATCTCCTCTGGTCTTATTTCCCTTGGAAGAAAGAGTGAGGGCGTGAGCTCATAAGGCTACCAGAGAAACAGGACTTCTTGGGAAGAGGGTTGCAACACTGGCCTTTTGTGCAAGGGCCAGACTTCAGCAGATGACACAGCAATGTCCTGGGGTCTCAAGGCTGGAGGACTGAGCTCTGGGCTAGTTGCCACGAGGAAAGGAAATTTCAGCCTGCTGGGGAGTTGCTGGCGTGAGCAACAGTGGTGTGGGAGGGGAGGCTGTTGAGTTTCTTCCCTAGCAAAAATTTCCTTTCTTCTATTAGACCACAGTACATCTCCAAGCACTTTGAGCACTATTAACTCCTTCATGCTGCCAGAAAAAATACAAGGTGAAAGGGTAAAATCCTGCATGTAATAATGAAGAACCAAGATATATAAAAAATATCTTCAGTAATGAGGTCACTCAAATATTTCCAGTTCTTTCTTATTTATTTTAAATAAGCATTCCTGCTTTGCTGTTCTTGTTGCATATGGAGATTGATCCTTGGTATATTTTGTATTCTTTAACTTTTCTGCATGATTTTTGGAGACATAATGACTTAAAGAAGTTAGGTGAAAATCCCATAGACTACCGGAGCTACACATCTAGAGGCACATGGTGTTCAGAGCCAATATTTCTGATGGAATAAAGCTGCAGAGCACATTACTATATTTTCATTTGGTCATACTGACTTTCCAGGTTGCTGATATACAGTGGTATGAAAAACAGCAGTCCTACTACTGTTTTGTGTGAAATCAAAATGTCTATGGTCTATTTTCTATCAATTTTTTCTGAGGTTTTTTTTTTTCAAAATTCATACAGCCAAGAAGTAATTAAATCAATTTAGTGTACTCCAAAGTTGGTTTTAGTGCCTCATTGTCAGGAAGCAAACAATATTCAGTCTCCAAATGTAGGAGGTTCACATCTAGAGTCATTAGGATTATCAAGCAGTTTGAACTTCTTTGGGCTTATGATCCCGAGGCCCTAAAGAAGCACATAAAGAAATTCATAATAAGAGGCTATGTTTATTTCTGTGTTTATGGCACTTGAAAATGAAGATGTGATAAATGTCAAAGTAGTTTCCAGATTTAAAAACAAAAACAATTTGAAATACACATCTATCTGCTCTTTTTTTCTTCCCAGGTAGCTCTAAAGACTGTACTTGCTCCAGTTCTAAAATGACTCCTTCACAGCAAGATGGTACCAAACAATTCAAGAGTCAGTGCCATCCATGTCCTTTCTTGACAGTCTATTAAATCCCTTTTGTACTATTAACAAGGTAAGGTATGGACTGGTCCACGCTCACTTGGCCAGAGGGGCTTGCCCCTTTCTGGAGCTTCAGTGCCACCTGGACTCCCTGTCCTTGCACCACATATAATCCAGGAGAATCGCAGCTGATCCACTGTGGTGTACACTCAAGGAGGATTTTCCTTTTGTTATAGTAACATTGTTGTTCCTCCTACAGAATTCAGCAACAAAAGAGATTGTGATTTCAATGTAGTTCCTCCCGTACTGGTGGGTGACAAAACAGGAACAAAGTCATGAGGTCGGGTTTTTCATTCATTTCTCCATTTGATTCTGGAAGTTCTTAGGTCATAGTTTTCTATTTGTGCTGTGAAAAGAAATCACGCTGCACACAGATGTCCTTCCAAGGAAGTAGTCAGGTGGACTTTACAAATGTAAGTACAAAACGACATGTTAGTGAGGTTCACCGAAGTGTTAAAGAAGTTTTGGCACAATAGCCAGGATATTTGTATCAGACCTGTGTAACATTGCTGTAAAAAAAACCCATCCATCCCACCATCATCAGAAATACCTGATAGCACTTTTTTCCATAAGTGCTTTAAGATTTGTTCATTGAGGTGTTTTGGATCAGGTAAATAAATAAAGTAGTAAATAGATTTCTGAACACTATAGCCCTTTTTATTATATATTTTCTCACTACTTGACAAAAAGAAATTGATCAAAAATGCACTCAGTAAAGCATTCCAGATTTCCATACTCACAATTTAACAAAATAGTAAAAGATAGATAACAATTACATAGGCCAGTAAAAATGAATAATATCTAGGTAGTTCAGTTAATGGACTGCTGATTATTTACTTTTTTTATAATTAATCAAGAGATTCCATGTAAAAAGGTTTTGTGATAGTATATTATGGTGATTGTGATATTCTCCATTGCTGACATAACCTTAACTGCTATTCACAGAGGTGGTAGTAGGCTTCAGGAATACCCATGCACCATAATGTATATATATTTATGTACTCACATGTATTGCTTTTCAGAGACTGATAAAAATTTTTAAACGCTGTCTCCTAAGGCATAAATTCTACCAGAAAAGAGGTTTTGTGAGAGATGCAGAGAATGTATTAAAAATTAAAAAGTCTAAAAGAGTTTTAAAACCAGATGAGATAGACTCCTATGAAATAGCAGTAGGAAATTACTGCTATCATGCGAATTAGCTGCACAGATTGTGTTACTGGTCTCTTGAACAGATGGTCTGTGCTTCTCTTGTAAACTCCAGAGTTACTGGACAACTGAGGTATTTAATTTTGAGGTCCTTTAAAAAAATAATCCTGCTTTAGTTTTATTTCTTTATGAAGATTCACATATTTTTACTGCAGAGTAATATTTGTCCAAAGCTTAAATCCCTACTACTTTATTTCTGGAATGATTTATAGGCTTTGTCTCCAGCTTTTGCTGCATCATATTGGTCTGGCAGCCAGCTCTGAGTACTCTGTTTTATTTTCTGATCGGTCACTGCTACATCTCCCTGCGTGACTGAAAAGAAGGCGACATTAAGGAAGCTTTGCTTACAACACCATCTTTCAGAAGAGCTTGGATAATTTCAGTCTCTCTGCTACTGTTTTCTTGTGTAAGAAAATAACTGTTGTTTCAATTACTATATTGAGAACTTCTAGATAAATGTGGATAGTGACATGAACCAACTTTATGACTACGATAAGTGTTAGTATGATACAATCCAGCAGTTGAGTACAGAATACACAGCTCATCTGTCTTGATGTGGCACACAGTTTTGTCTGGCGGGGTGGATCATATTTAAGTATGTTTAAATATTTCCTGGCAGTATATGGCAGGACTGTAACAACTATCAATGCTGCAAATTGCACTGAGCGTTTTATGAACTCAAAATTTATGTTGCTGTTTAGTTTTGTTTTGCTTTTCTGCCAGGTGTTTTCTTAGAAGGGCCTCAAGCTGACAATATATCAAGTAAATTCTAAGTTAACAACTTTACTGCCTTATTTTATTTTTCTAAAAATTATGTTGGAGAATTTAGTACCTGTGAAACTCTCATAGCTCTAGGGCTAAATTCAATACAAGGATCTATAGCAGCACAGCTAGTACACACCATAACAGATGGATAAAGAACCTGCAACTCCATTTGCTCAGAAGGAGTTTCATAAGTCAAACCTGAGTGCAGAAACTATGAGTTTCTGGTAAATGTACAGACATAACAGACACAGCCCCATATGGGCTGCAGGTCTCATCCAAGCACTCTTCCAGCTGTACCCACATGAGGAAGGATGCCTGGTTCCTTCCTCCCAGACAAAATTCAGAGAAGCAGCTTTCTGGATGAAAGGACATCAGCTGTGACATAAGAGTGTAACGAATATCTCTCTCCAAATAATGGTATAACCTGACTTTTGCTTAACTCCAGACCACAGAGCTTCCTCACCTATCACTTCCTCACTGGCTGGCAGCATCACTGCTTTTCTGGCCACTTTTTTCTCAATCATACAGCAAAAATGAATGATAGATGTATAATAGGATTATCTCATCATATTATTTGTACATCTGAGGTCATCCAGCATTCATAGATCTGACATAGTGAACTGTTAATTCATACCCTATTGAGTTTATTTTATTTTTTATGTAGATGACATCCCTTGCTCATTGTTTATGTGAAGGTCTAGCCCATAGGATACTGAAGACAAAGGCTTTGTCATGGAGATTGATCCTGACCATCTATTCATACATTTGAAGGAGCTGTATTTTTACACTTATTGCTGAGCACATAATTGGATGTAAATTCCCTGATTCACTATGTCAGAAAATGGCTTACCCAAAGGGTTTTCTCTTCCTCTGTCGTATATTTCAGGAAAGCCAAGTCTCTACTTGCACTTTTACCTGATTTAGTACCCTTTCACCCAGGAGAAGAGACCAGGGAAGGTACTTTTCTTGCATAGTTTTTATTACATTTTGAACTAGCCTCTTGGCATCTTCCCTGGGTTTAATTTTTGACTGAGATAAGCCATTTGAGGAAGCGTATCTGAACACAAATTCCTACAGGTGAAAAATGACCCCAGAGCCTAGGGACTCCTTTAAGGAAAACCTTCACCTTCACATTACACAGATTTACATCTTCCTTGCTCTGCTGTCCTGCAAGCACTTTTCTCAGACAGGTTGCTTTGGCAGGAATTCCAGCTGTACGTTGTCTCATGTATTTTTTTCCCAGAAAGAGATGACATGACTCTACTGCATTACTTTTCCACTTTGTTACCAACTTACAAGCTTTTCCTACAAATCAGTAAATCTTTATTAGGTAAATTGAGATGCCTGTTCTGCAACAGAGGATCTGTCTCTGCTTGTATTCCGTGAGAAGTTGTATTCTAGCATCCAAATAATTAATCTTTTTTTGTAAGAAGGGAAGCTCAAGGAATGTGTGACTGTTCGTTATACTGGCAGTGGTCCTAGCAGGCTCTTTTGCGTCATTGCTGCTCTCTGCCTTTTTCCACAGGGAAGCAATTTCAGTTGTAAAGAGGTGACCTTATGTATTGTTATTAATTAACACTTCCAGACAGAAGTTAGCACCTCTATTATAGGCACACAGAGAGCCTGCTACTGGAGATGCAGTGCAGGCAAGCAAGTTACCAACAACTCTGCCCAAATGTGGGCAGTGCTTTCTGCCAGGCCAAGCAGAAGTATGTGGATACACCAGTTTGAGACAAGGGAATATTCCTGAGGATGTTAATTGTAAAGTAAGTTATATTGCCAGAACATGTGATCTTTAACACAAGTCACATTTACGGGTCCTCTCATAGTATCAAAAGCCTCCCAGCTGCAGGAAGCATGTGGATGGAAAGTTCTCCTGGAATGTCTAAATACAGGGAAGTTCAATTTTTTTTTTTTTTTTTTTTACATCTCCACAACCCAGAAGATTTAATTTTATCTCAAATATTTTTATTTGCTCTTTAAATCTATATGGTTATCTCTTAACATTAGAAAATTTAGAAATCTATGGGATTGCTTTACAATATTGCTTCAGTTTATATGCTGTTCTGGCACATAAGTCAGACTCTAGAGGGACCAGCTAGCTTAAAAATTATCTCAAGGCTGTAGCAAGAACATAACTACTTATTTTTCAGTATAGCTGTTCCTTGAACCTTCAGCTTGATCCCATAGTGTGGATTTATAACCTCCTCAATGCTAAACCAGCATTTTCATTATTGTCTGGAGGAGGACCATGTATCTGCCTGCTATTGGATTGATAAAATTAGCTTTCTGACAAATAGTAGGCAGTTAGGCTGCCAATAGTCTAAAGTAATACTGAGGGAACAAAATAAGCTATCTGTAGTAAAAAATGTTATCCTCTATTTCATAGTAATAAATGACAAAATACTTGCATTGAATATCAACATTTCTGGCAGTAAGACCTTGTACATAAAGATAAAAAATTCTCTGGTATGTTAAGAGCACTATCTAAGAAAAATTTAAAAAAACTTTTGCTGCTTCAAATACTTTCCCCCATATTCAGTGTCGCTGTTGCATGGCAGACGACTGGGTGAGCTGCTGAAGAAGGTGTAACCAGCTGGCATCTGGCATTAGATTTCTTCACCACTGGAAATCCCTCACACATTTTCTTCTGGGCACATAATTTTCCTCTAACCTTCTCTCACCTGGTGCTCCTCAGACATTTTGCTTGTAGAGGCTTGGCTTTGCTGCTTCTGGGGGCTTGACAACACAGGTCAAATCGAGAGACAGGTCAAATCCAGAGACTCAAGTACCTGAACCTAAGGGCCAAGAAGAAAATGTTGCTGGTGCAGCCTTTACTCCATGGAGTCTTATTGGACCTGGGTGGCCTCTACATCCTACAGGACAGGCTAAGAGAGTTGGCATTGTTCACCCTGCAGAAGAGAAGGCTTTGAGGAGACCTTATTGCAGCCTTCCAGTACTTAACGGGGGCTTATAAGGAAGACAGGGACAAACATTTCAGCAGGGCCTGTTGCAACAGGACCAAGGGGTAATGGTTTTAAACTAGAAGAGGGTAGATTTAGATTAGGGAAGAAATTTTTTACAGAGAGGGTGGTGACACACTGGCACAGGTTGCCCAGAAAGGTGGTAGATGCTCCATCCCTGGAAAATTCAAGGTCAGGCTGGACAGGGCTCTTAGCAACCTGATCTAGTTGAAGGCATCCCTGGCCTTTGCAGGGAGGGGGGGTTGTCTAGGTAGCTTTTAAAGGTCCCTTCAAACCCAAACTGTTCTGTGTATTCTGAGTGGTTGTAGGGGGCATCTTAAGAAGACACTTAGGACAGAGGCAGGAGCTTTCACCCCATGAGGGAGAAAGATGCTCCTGAAATGGCTACCTCTATTCTCCTGGGGTACCTTGCAGAACTTGGCATGTTCCAGTCTTGAGGGCTGAACGTTGGTCCAATTGCTCAATCAATACTTGTGCAATTTGAAACTCTGGCTGCAAAAAGTCTTTTTATTCAATGTATATTTAAACCAGGGAATAGTGCTACTTTTCTTATGGAAACAATCTTGCTGAATGAGAGTAAACGGTACCTATAGAGTTAGCCTTCCTAACCTGCAAAACATATCACAAATTGATGGAAAAATGTTTCCAGCAAGCTCCTTTTCAATTTCTTCAGAGGAGAAACAAGTTTGTGGTTTACATATATAATATTCTGAACCCAGTGAGTTTGGCATTTACCAGCTTTATGCCAATGAGAGAACCACAAACGTACATGTAGTGACTCTTATTATGGAAATGTCATCTCCTTGACTCTCCAAGAGCCAGAAATGTTTCCATTTATGAAAAACAACCCATCAAGTGGTGTGGTGGAACTTACCACCACAAATGAAGATCTTTGATGAAATCACATGGATAGGTTTGTTCAAACTGTACAGTATATAATTTTCCTGCTCCACAAATGGAAATGAAAGAAACCAATGTCAGATGGCTCTTGCAGGCTGGTGTATGTCATATTGTTTGTTTAAACAAATCAATGATTCTTGGTATCTACTACAAAGTTTGATTCATGATTGAAGTAGCAAATGGAAAGAAAAATACTTAAACAGTTGAACAGTAAACCACAAAATTTTTGCCTCTTTTCCTCCTGCTTGAGGGATGTAGTTAGGAGTAAACATTTCCACTGGGACCTAGTGACTGTAACTGAAGTGTAAACAGTTTGCACTGGTAGTACGCAAGTCCCATCTAGAGCTCAGCTGTTTATCAGTTCAGGCTGAAGCCACGATCCCATTGGGAGAACTCATTTAAAAAGATACTTCTCATGCATGCTTATTTTGAAGAAATTATTTAAAAGACTGTTACTGTTCTGTTTTCCACAGAGCCTATCATAAGTAAAACAGTGTAATTTTACTTCAGGAAAACCCATGGAAATTTTTTCCCCTCAACTTACAGCCAGGCAGCTGGGAAGCTCCCTGGGGGATTCAGGATCTCATGGTGAGAGGAAATCTGCAAAATCTCTCACAATTCTCTGCATTCAGTGCTGGGAGTACTTGCTGTGTGGTTTAATCCCACAGGTTCATTTTGCAACTCAATATTTATACACCGTCAACTATCAGAGTGTAGCTGATCTTGAGATATGTTCCACTCAAGATGGGTAAAGGTCTTAAGCTAATTTTGCCAAAAGAAGTCATGTAGAGTGGCATGTGTAAAAGGCATGAGACTAAACTCATTCTAATGAAACTTGATTAAACTAGTGCTATAAGTTAACAACACAGGTGTTTATTTGGTGAACAAAAATATTAAAAATAAGTCAGAAAAAGCTCAAAAGTTTTTATGTAATGATCAAGGTGTTGTGACTGTGAGCAATGAAGACACGGTTTTGCTGAGGTACCAACAGTGGATTAAGTTCTGTAAGTAAGCATGGGAAATGTACCACTGGATTTTAACTTCAGTGGAAATTTACATAGCTGATACCAACATAATCATAAATGTATTTAATTTTGTTTGAAGTCCCCTTGCTACCTATTTCTTTAAGGTGTATTTTTTTTTCCTGTGTCAGTAAGTAGGCAGAATGGCCCAAAACAAAAAACTTCCCTGCATATTTCATTCCATATTTGATGAGTAAATTTTAGGAAAAATCAGAAAGCAATGGCTCCTTACGAGTCCTTTGGGAACTGCCTTGTGTTAGGAGCTCAGTGTATAGAACTTTCCTACTTTTGCTTTTACTTTATGATGATCATGGACATAAAATGTGGCTCACTTGGATAAATGTGTTTTATTCTGATTACAGAAAACTAAAAGGCAGTTTTCTAATGCTACCTTGAAGTGCTACTTAAACCTCCATGCAGCTTTGTAGTAAAGTAATCTCTCTCACCAAATGGACATAAAAAAAAGTGAAAGTGAGTCACTATCACCCTCTGCTCAGTAATGAACTGAATAAGTTGGCAAGAAACTTACCTCAGGCTAGTTTGCTGATGATACAAAACTGGGAGGGGGTGGCTGACACACCAGAAGGCTGTGCTGCCATTCATCAAGATCTGGACAGGCTGGAGAGTTGGGCAGAGAGGAACCTAATGAAATTCAACAAGGGCAAGTGTAGGGTCCTGCACCTGGGGAGGAATAATACAGAATTAACTGTATGTAAGAGGAACAGAAAATATGTCCAGATCCCACAACAAGCTGAACAGTGTAACCAAACCCAGTCTTTCTCCCTCTGTTTCAAGCAGATGCTGGACTGCCCACTGGACCTGAGCTGCTGTCCTGCTCCCTAGGGAGAACCAGGGAAGATGCTACTGAAGCCTCTTAGCCAGCACAGCCCATGAAGGCAGGGCTCTCTGCTGAGCTGTGCAGTCTGACTCTGGGCTGTAACTGAGGATCTGAGTTTGCTCAGCTTTCTCCCCTGTTAAAGTGACTTTTCTCCATGGAGATGCTGAATGGCAAATCTTGAAACAGGAATAACTGCTTGCCTTCTAAATGGCAATCTACTGCAAGGCATGTCTGCTGAAAATACAGTGAGAGCATGTCCTAGGGGACGCATAAGGGCACCACAATAAATTAGAAGCACAGGAGACTGAATGGGAAAAGAAAGACCCTCTGTGTACACTAAAACAGTTACTTTATTATGATAAACTGGAGCTGTAGCAGAGCTGTGAACTTTGTCAAATAAGCGACCCCACAAAGCCTGAGATTTTGCTGCTGCTTTTTGGTATGCTGTGCTTCTGTCAATAGAATAAAGGCTTAAATGAAGGTGGCAGCAAAGCCAGAGCCGTGAAAACAGCAGCCAGTACCGTGCTACACCAAGCCAAGGGGGTGTGCAAACTTCCTGATGGGCTGGGATGGCTGAGGGTGCTGTCACGAATGAGTTCTCCACTGTAACACTGAGCTTTAACATCTCTGATGGATGTCTCAGCAAGCTGTCTGCTACCAGCATTTTCAAACATTTCTGTACAGGCACAGAAAACAAAAATAGCGCTCTCACTCCTTATTAGATGTCCACGGCCAGAATATTCCTGTCCAGACTAATAAAGTCTTTACTAATTTAGAAAAGCATGTCTCATATATCTTTTTCTATAAATTCTACCTCTGAGGTGATGGCTAAGCAGCAGGACATTTTAGAGTGCTGCCTGTGGCAGCTGCCTAACAACCCCCCACTGCATTGAGTGAAAGACATAGGTGGTCTCCAGACACTGACTGTAGACATGCGGGCAAAGCAGCTGACACTGCACCTCTAGCTCTACTTCCAGGGACTTGGAAAAGTATAATGCTATATTAGTAAATAAAGCCTCTAGTTAGGCTAACTTAAAGTAGCTTTTAATCTTCACAAATGAAAATCTGCAGATAAAAATCCTAATTAATTTTTTTCCTATTTTCCAAATACTTCTGCAGCTTTGGCGCCAATCCAATACCCGTGGTCTTAAGAGCAAACGTCTGACTGGGGAATGACACTTCTGCCGACAGTCCTGTACCAGCCCCAGAGGCTGCCCAACACCGGAGGAGTCCAAAACTTTGCAGGCGTGTCCCTGACTAGCCCAATATGCCACCATATCCATGTGAGTCTCCTGCTCAGGCCACTGACAACCAGAAGGTCAGCAGGCACTGCACATCAAGCATGGGACCAGGTGTCCACCATTTTTGTTCCTTTACTGGGTTGGAAGCACTGCTTTCATAGCACAAGTGCCCCTGCAGGTAGCTCTTTCCCTTATAAAGCAATTTTGAGAGTTTTGCACAACCAGAGCCTCAGGATCTACTTTTCATAGTAGCAGAAGCTTCATACTTGTGGGCTTTAAAAAAAAGGACTAATTAGATTTGTCGTGTTTTCACTCTTCTGCTTAGCCAGAGTGGAGATGAGCGTCCAACCAAAATAATCTAGAGCCTCAAGGGACCTTTGGATTTGGCACTTGAGCTTCACTTCTTAAGGATATCTTTTGCCAGCCTGTCTCAGCTATAAATAGCAAACCTGGACGTGCAGCTGAGGAAAATAAGAGTAGGTTAGGAAGCACTAATGACTACAATTCACTTTCAGACCCCCCATACCTGAGAGAACTGAGTAACGAGTTTTGACTGGAGTAATGTTAATGCATCTGTGGCTCTCTCTCTTCTGCAGCCCTGAGGCTGCCCAGCCGGAGAGCAGAGCGTGGCAGCTCTGCTGGCTCTCTGCTGCTCCCGTAGTTCCCCTTATGTTGGGAAGATGTCAGTGCGATTTGTTAAGTAAGTTTAAAACTGCTCAACTCTGCAGAGAAGAGTGGAGCATCCTCAGGAGGGCCAGCACATGCTTGGAGACTGTCAGTGTGGGGAGATGTCATTAGGCAGAGGGCAATGATGGCAGAGTGGTCCCTGGGATGGGATTTGAGCCACTTCAGGGTGAATATCGACAAGTCTCTGAGTTAAACCTGCTTTCATTAAAATTCACCTTATCCTTATGTCCTATCTAGAGACACAGGGGCAGGGAGAGAACCTGGCTTAAAACTCTTCAGGAAATGCCAACTCCACTGGTGAGACGGGACCTCTGTTTCTGCAACAGAACACTCATCCAGCCTCTGTGCTCAATTCCTGAGGTAATGTTTCAACAGGCCAAAGTAAGCCTATTTAATGAGGTCCAGGGGGCATTGTGCCTCTTGCCAGCTCATCATTAGTGAGCTGACTGCACTACAAATAGGCAAAAATCCATCAACCTAGTGCAGTCAGATATAGCTGCTGGGTCTGTTGCTGATTTACAAAGATCAGCTGTTCTGGGTTAAGCAATCGCATATGGGAACTTGTCAGGAACTTCCTTGAAGTAAGCCCTAAAGTAAGTTACATCTTTATAGGAAAATATTTAAAAATAAAACCATATGAAGAGGCATGAAGGAATAAAAGCTGGAAGTGGAAAGACAGCTCAGTTTATTTTGCTGTAACTCACTGTCTGCATCTGGTAAATAAAAAAGTAGTAAGAAGCAACTACTAAAAGTGGAGTTCCAGGGGGTAAATGGAGATTATTCCAAATTTAGAATTGAAGATTTTTGTTGATTTTAATATTATTTCCTCCTTTTCTCCCCTCTTCTCCCCCTTCCCCCCCTCCTTTTTTCTTCTCTGTCTGGACAGCAGAACTTAAGTTTTTTTGCCTTCATTTCTCTTTCTCTGTTTGTGATAAACATACATATGAGACAGGCAGCAGAAATAGCATAAGCTGGAGTTGTCGTCGCTCACTTGTACCAGCTCAGAATCTATCCTTTGTGGGGTGGTGACTCTGACAAGGGCGAGACTTTGAAAAAAATGGGTTGTTTTCAGTATAACCACATCTTTGAACATAAGAAAAATATTGCATAGAAATATCCATTTAAGTCAGTTACACTGTCAGTAAACTCCCTTAGGAGCATAGCTGTGATACAGGGCCCATGGTAAAGTCTGCCATAAGTGAACTGTGTATGAAGGACATCAATTCATACAGTTTGCTCTTGCCCTGGTGCTAAGGGAGCGGGGGCTTGATTCTTGCTAAGTCTTTAGTTAGGAAATGCAGTTATGTTTACAAAGTAGTTGAGTTGACAGAAGCTTCTTAGGCTTGTGGTCCATGCTAATGTTATGCCAATTTTTTGTGTGTACTCAGTGATAAAATATTCTAAAAAAATTAGGCTTCTTGCTAGGAAAAAAAAAAAAAAGCTGTCTAGAGTTATGAATATAAACACTAAAGGAGATAATTTTTTTCTAGATGACTAACACAGGGCATAAAAATTAATCATTATTTTAAAAAATTAATCATGAGAATTTTATGTCTGACAGAATAGACTAGCATATAGGTGCCAAATGACTTATGCCAGAATCCTGTCAGCTGCAAAGGCATTGCAAATTTTTATACCTGCAAAAACCAAACAGAACGGTGAGGTTTGAGGTTTGTGATTCGCTGAGAAGGGAGACAGTTGTAAACAGAGACACCAAAATTAGTTTCTTTTTACTGAAAATACTGTTTGCTCTCTCCAATATTTGCTTACAGCTCCTGGATGTTGGGTTAGGACACGAGTCTTATTCTTGCATGGCCTCTCAGGGACTATGCTGGGCCCTACCAATGTTGCCTAGCCAGTGGACAAAGACATCCATTCATAAGCAGGACCCCCCTTTCAGTACCAGGAGTTATTAGAACAATTCCTTAGAAAATTAGCCCCTCAGCCAAGTATCAGAGTTGTGAAGATTTATGCCCTTCTCTCTCTACCTGAGACTGCCTGCTACTTCCTAAAATGCACAGCAGTCTAGGAAATGATTTTACATGATATTATGTCTATCTGTTTTCCTGAAGTGTTCACAAACACACCTGACACTCTCCTTAACAAGTTTCTTGTTTATGTCTCTGATGATCTTCTGTGGTAGATATTAAAATACAAATGAAAAATCTTTAGTAACAAGATTTCCAAGAAGAGGCCAGTAGAAAAGTCAACAACTGGGGTGTAGCTCAAGGCATCTGAACAAAGTACAAAACAAAACAAGGTACAGAGGGAGTGATATATGAAAACTGTGAAATTCTTATTAAGACAGAGAAAGAGGGATGTAATTTGCTTTTGTTTCTGTATCCTTAGAAAGACTTTTCCCTCCTGTTTCCATCACCCATGTCCCGATACCACGTTATTTCTTACTATACCTGAGGCAAGGGGATACTCATCTTGTCTGAGGCCTCTGAATATTGCTATAGTCTTAAGTGCTGGGCTTCAGTCCTAATGCTGACATTCACTTTCTGTGAGCCTGAGTAAGCAATTTAAATGTGTCTGAATCTAAGTTCAGCAGACTATAAATTGATAAATATTGTCTTTATTGTCATCACACAGACCTTTTCACACTTTCAGTTTCATTCAAACTACGATATAGAAATATTGTCATATTATCTAAAAACACAAGGAGTCTACTGATCTTTTACTTAATATCAGATTAGTAACTTTTCTGGTCCATACAGTAAAGAGCAGCTAAGACCACCCATTTAACTGTCAGCTTTTTCTCTTATATGTGAGTCTTCTATAATTTTACCTAAGGATGCATACTCAATTTTTGTTACTTGAAGTCTGGTGTGCCAAGTTCTTTTTCTTCTTACTTATCTGTTTGCCTCCATTCTGCTGACCTGTACTTCACCATGTGTTTTTTCTGCACCATTGGGTGCACTGGACTCAGGAACCAGTGCATCAGCTTTTACACAAATATCTTTATTCCCTCCCAGCCCTTTTCTGTTTTGGCATTATCACGTAGTGATCCTGCTCTGACAGTTATGAAAGGTTAATCATGTATGACAACACAAGTAGCAAGCAGAAATATTAACTAACCTGTTGTCTGCTCATGCATACCCTAATTATATAGAACAGGGGGATTTTTTAGGTAGCAGTTAGGCTTCACTAATATCTGTTCAGCGTTGCAGAGGGAGTGGAAATGAAATCCTTTACAGAGCGGTGGATTTCTTATGGCAGATTTTAGGTTGTCATGTGCTCAGTCAAGATGCCTCAAAAGACTTCAGAGAGATGACACGTCCTTTAGAGATCCAGAGGACGTCCCCTGCGTGATGGGGTTACAGAGTGCCACAGGGCTGGCTGGCAGCCTGGCTGGGTGGGATGCACCCGGTGGGTGGTGATTCATGTACGTGCACTGGAAGAAACTGGCACAAATACTTTGTTCGGTTACAGCCAAAGCAATGCGTTTGACCCTGATCAGATCTAGGGACTTAAAGAAAGATTGACTTAATCATGATTTTAATGACTTGGAGCATTGAGGTGATGAAGAATCCATCTTTCAAAAAAAATCTGGTCTAGGAGCAGGTTGCAAATAAGCCAGGATAAAAATTTAGTTGTGAAGCAAGAAAGTAAGTATCTTGAGGTTTCATAATGACATTGATGCCTGAGGCAAAAAAGGAGGAAGAAACTGCAGCCTGTTTTTTTTACATATATATTTCTGTACGGGTTACATAGGTCCAATACCTGCAGCAGTGTCTGATTCATCATGGAGAAAACAGGTCCTTAACAAGAAAGCTTGGATCATGGAGACCATTGAGTCAAGAGGTCAACGGAAGAAGCTGCAGACATAAAGAAAAATGGATGAAACAGAGGAAAAGAAGAACAGAGGTATGTAGCATATGCAGTTGATGCAGTGATTCAAATAAGGGCAGCAGATCAGTCTGAAGGACATTTCTGTCACTGAGCAGTTCAAACAATCAGCTCTTTGGAAGGTTTCCCTGGCATAAATATTACATCTCCCTGGAGCAGGCATTGCCTGTAAGATAAAAACAAAATTAACTCATTCAGCATGAAAAAGGCATGAGTCTTCCCTGTTGAGATGGAGAGCCATCTAGGTAGTCCATGAGTGGCTAATGACACAGAGAGAGAGCGAGCTGTTCCTGTTTGAAGAAAACTGAGGAGAGCTGGCACTGGCACCCCCCTGGATGCTCCTTTCTCTACATGACAAAGTGTGTATATGTGGCACTGGGGATGCAAACAGGGAGCTGCTGCCTAGCCCAGATTTAGATGCCTGAGGAAACAGCTCGTTTGTAGGCTTGGTGTGCTCTGGCCAAATAGCACAGTGTGATGCTCTGAAAGGAAATTCTGCTCAAGAGAGACAACTTTATGGTTAAAAAAAGCAGTTGGGTTTAATGCAAAAAGTCAACCTGCATGTGCAAAGAGAACAAAGAGAAAGTAGGATGAATCTTTTGGCACGAAATCCTCTGGGCAAGCCTACCTTTGATATGGTTTGGCAACAATTTTATAAACTTTGTAGGAAATGTCCTTGTAGCCATTTGAGAACCTGGAAGTATAAAATAACAGCATTAGTAATAAATAATCAATTGATTAGAAAATTCTGTGGGGTTTCGATGATTTGCAAATAGCACAGTGATTGCTGTTTCCTGACCTTTCAATTTTGTTATAATTTTTCTATTAAAAGTCCTTTCTACACAGAAACATTACAAAAATCGGTGGAATGTCTACGCTATTTACTTTTATTTTGCTTTTGTTTTGATTTATTCCCAGTACTAGTAAAGTTCCCAATCAGATATGTGTAATAGCACCTTCCAGGCAAATATTTCATAATAAGCCTAAAGGAGCCTGCTTTGGCTACCAAACAGATCAAAAATAACTTTTCTGCCAAGGATCTGTAGTTTTTCTTTCTCACAGCTCTTATCAACTTTTCCACTTTGTTTTATATTTCTTTAAGAAAAACACTTCTTTCTGGTTCTGTTTCCTCTAGTTAATGATTATTATGCTGTTCTTCAGATTATGTATCTACAGTACAGTAGAGAGACTTGGTCTGTCTTACTATGATGAGCTATTTAAACAAGCAGATTGAATTTGTTTGTGGTGTAATGTCACTGAAATTGCTAAAAATGTATTATTCTCAAAATCCTATTAGATTTGTTTGTCTCCACTCTGTTCAGGTCTGAAACATTTTAGACAAGTGCTGAGCTTTGTGAATTAGTTTTTTCCTATTTTGAAATTTTTATAATCTTAGGGTACTCTGAGCTGTCACTGAAGTAGTCTGACAAGAAGATTATAATAAGTAAATGATTTGGCAAAGACATTACAGAGATCAAAACAAGAAAGCAATAATAACAGCCAAATTAGACTATGCTGTGTATCTTAGTGTCTGTACATTACACTTAGAAACAGAAGCTTCTTTCTGTATTCCAATTTCAATGCTCAGAGATGTCTGCTGCATTAGAACCTATATCTGTGTGGGTGTACCTTCTATTGTGACCCCTTTAGAAAGCTTCTACTTTCCTAGCATGTCTTTATTTCGGTATTTACTTCTTTTTAAAGCAAGTTGTTTAGGCACTGAAGTAAAGGAAGATGAATCCTTATCTATTTAAATATATTGTCAGTCTTTGTTTTTAAAGCAGTTGGCAAGACACTTATTTTCCTTTGAAATACTTTGTTGGTCTAAACAGTTGGCACATGCGTTCAACAGCTTTTCATATTGGTGTCTCAAAAGGCAACAAAGAATATTTATAAAGTAAAGTATACTTTTATTAGACTTTTGGATAACTGTAGTCCCTTCTCATGTTTACACACATGTAGCACCAACAGTATATTTTTGGCAATACTTGAAACAGTAGGGTTTGCAAGGGGATAGTCAGTGACAGCCTGTAAACACTCAGCATCGTATGAATGGAATTGCAAGGAGTAATGCTGGAGAAGATGTGATTTGGCAAGCTGAGATTATGGTGGAGTAGCTGCCCATGGAGCTATGGCAGGAACCATGTAATGTCTGAAAACGCTGCTGCTTCTTCCTT
This sequence comes from Nycticryphes semicollaris, assembly GCA_013400055.1. NCBI lineage: Eukaryota > Metazoa > Chordata > Aves > Charadriiformes > Rostratulidae > Nycticryphes > Nycticryphes semicollaris. Next base: position 85,381 of record VXBJ01004980.1, read on the forward strand.
TCAGTCAACGTGCTGTCATATAGAAAGAGCAGGATTTGTCTTCAAAGGAAAATATTGTGGTTCTGTTTTCCTTATAGAGAATACGTTTCTCATTTATTTCAAAATATATGAGACATGTCACACTGTCTCCCTCAGCTCACCATCTGCTAACCCGCTATGGAGTTACTGTGACTCACAAGCTACAGGGAAAGTGTTGATATTTTAGCACTTTGGCAAAAATGTATATACTATTACATTTGTCAATGATACTGTACTAGTTCATGGGAAGGTACCGATCATTGTTTGACAGCTGTTTCCTCTGTGCTCAACAAACCTTAGGAGAGGAGGGGCCAGGGCATTTTATCTCTGCACTCTAAGAGCTCATTACAGGTTGGGCTACATCAAAGAGACAATGGGGAGGGGTAATCAAAACAAAAACTTGACAACCAGGGAAATTTCTGTCCATCTGCAAACTAATCCCAGCTCTTTTATCATACCAGCAGTTTAGCAACACTTTATAGGAACATGAAAACTTTGCTTTTTTATTCTAAAACTGAAATAGCCAAGATTTCCTATAGACATTTTTCTTAATTTTTGCCACTGTTCAATTAGGTGACTGGAATTTTTGTCTCTCTCAGGCACCTCTCTGGAGGAGCATCTTTCCTTCTTCTTCTTGGTGTGTCCAGCCTATTTAGACTTTAAAGTGAGGGGAGACTTGTTGCCTCCTATTACATGACCACAGCTTTGCCCAAAGGAGTTTCTGATATCCCCTGCAGCCTTTTGACCTTAAGACTTTGAGCTTAAGTGATGGTATTTCTCTGTAGCAGGAGGAATTCACTGACCTTGAAGGTGAACTTCTGTGAGAGAGGAAATATCCAGAAGACATGTATAACTGCTTTACTATTATGTGTCAAATATTTTTGTTTAGATTCTTGTGTCACATTTAACCATCTGAGGATTATTCTCAAGAAATAAAAAAGAAATACATTTCTCCATAACCAAGTTAAATGGTTCTCCCTGTGAGAGTTAATTTTTTAAGAAAAATTAGAACTGAATTTTAATTTATCATATTTTTATAAGCCTACAATAGGCCACTTCTGTCCAATTCCTAAAAAAATAGTTTTTGTAATTAAAAATAAGTCAATCTTTAAAAGCAAATATTAGACAGTCTAAGTGATAAACAGCACCACGAGATCCTTGCAATGCATCAAAACTTCCTCTATGTCACTCATTTGCCCCTTTCTTTTTACCGAATTCACAGATTCTAAGATACTCTGTTACAAATAGCTCAGGTTTTTCTATAGTTTGTAAAAGACTCAAGAACAATCAGAGAGAGTGATTTAAAGCCCTTCAAAGCAATGCTGTGATGGACTACAATGCTGGGACACTATAATGGACTGTAATGGTAGGAAGTGGTGAGAGTTTGCTGCAGCAAAATAGGAAATGATTGGCAAAATAATATCAAGTGAACAATGCAGAGTGTAAAGCTGCATTAACCAATTCATCATTCACTTTATGTTTTGAAACACTGCTATTTACTGGCTGCACTCATACTCGCTGCCTAACTCTCTTTTAGCGTATTTTGTAGGTTTGCGTGTTATTAGCCTGTGTTAGAGCCTTCCAGGTGAGGGGGGTGGGAGTTTTAATGGTGTGCAAGGACTGCTTAATTAAAAAAACCCAAACCTACCCTTTCATCTTGCCCTTAAGTAGGGTAAGAATTAATGGGTTGGGAAAGATTTTGCTGGAAGTTTTATGACATTCTCTGTAAAAACAAAGTCTTTGGTGAAATTAGTCTCAGAGACAATGGGCTGGGATAGTTGCTGTCTCCATTCAGGGTAACACTTTAAAGCAGCGCACTCTCCCAAAGCCTGTGGTTTCTTGACCAATAATGATGCAGCCAGCCGTGGCTATTAGAAAAGCCATTGTATAAATCTAGGCTTTTGTCAAGTAACAAAAATAATCAAAGCTTTAATACGTAAGTGAAGAAGCAGGGAGCAGACACTAAACGTATCACTGGGCTTCAGCAGTCTTGGCTGCCGGCTCCAGCACTGCCTTGATCACACACCCTGCCTTTGGGCGGGCTGAAATTGTGTGAATAACAGCGATGACTTTCACAAGGGAATAATATAGTAATGGTGACTTTTGATCTTCTGTGAGAACATTTTCATAAAAGTGTCTACATCAATGTAGCTTGCTAAAATGCAGTATGAGTTACGCTGTTGTTAACACACCAATACTTCTGTTACCCATGTAATGGAGGGCCGGGGATCTGGATTTGTTATCTAATTGGACTTCATTATCTCTCCTTCATTAGCTCTCAGGGAAATAAATCACCCTGACAGAGTCAGAAACCACAGATGTCTGCTCTGCTTTGTCTCTTGTGTGTTTTGCCTGAGATTACACGTATGCCTTGGTTCAGTTTATTCACTCTGCATCATTCACGAGCAGCCCTGGCTCATTGTGTTCCGTAGCGTGATATATGAGATGGGTAAAGTGAGTTTCTTTCCTAACTTGAGTTCCATAGACAGCTACATTTTTAAAGACTGGGAGGGTTGCTACACAAGATCATTAGAAATATTCTGTTATTTTGGACCTATGAACCATTCTGTATTAAACAAAGCCCAGTTGAGACATGAAGCCAATTAAATAAGACCCATTAAGAAACCCATTACATGCAAAACCACATCTCATTATGTTTATAATACCATTAGTAAGCCAGTGCTATTGCAATGCTAGAGGATGCTCAATTTTTCCTGACCAGTTATTCAGGAAGCTTCAATGAGCTACAGGTTGCTTTGCCAGGGTGGGCTAATTTTGGCCAGTTTGGGGTTGAATTGCTCTGCAGCCCTTCTCTTACTAGACAGACTAGTTCAGTTTGTCCCATTAATTTTTTTTTTTTTTTAAATTTGTCCCATTAAATTTAACACTTTTCTGTTACAAGCTTCTGATAACATTACTGAAGGTGACTTAAAAACAGCTTACCCAAAACCAATAATTATTTGTTGTCAAAGTTGTGTAATACCCAGAGCAAAGGACTGAAACAAATCAACCTGGAAATACTTAGGTTCCTGCAAAAACCTGCACATTTCTTCTGCTTGGAGTCCAGTTCTGTATACTGGGAAATAGAGACTGCTCTGCTGCCTTGATGCCCGGGAAGCTTGCAGCCCATAGTATCCTTAAGCCAGTGATCTTAAATGAAGCTTGAGAAGAGTATTTCCAGGCTAACTCAATGGAGGCCAAGGACGTTTTTGAGTTAAACAAGCTTAAAGAGTTAATGGCCAACTATAACTCTTCAAAGTCTGGCCATGGAATATCACAATATGAACCAACTATTGAGATGTCCATTTTAGCTAAAGCAACAAATTAGTAAAAACATCTATAGTTTCTCAATATCTGTTTAGTGATTGTTTATCCTCTCCTGAGAAAATTGCTTAGTGGCCATGTTTGGCTGCAGCAAGACCTAAGGAGGATGTGAACAGTGACAACTGAGCTGGACTTTGTCTTTATTTAGTTATGGAGAACTACTAGTAATAATAGCATTTTATTGTTTTAAGGTACTAAAAGACATTTGAAAAAAGGCTAAAATGGCAATAAAGTCTATAGCTTTTTTTTCATAGCTTTTTGATGATAGCTTTTCTTAATGAACAAAAGGAAAGAAGCATTTTAAAGATATGGAAGAGCAACCAGGGAAGATGAAACACCGTATCTACAGAATGAAAAAGCAGAAGTCAGGGTGAAAAAGAAAACAAAAGGAAAGTAATAGGGATTTGATAGTCATTTATGTTCAGCTTGTCTGTGATAATTCCAACAGAAAATCCCAAGAGCAATTCTTCAGCAGATTAATACAAATCCTTATTTCAAATAGCTTCATTTTTTCAGAGCTGCTATGTCACCCATTTTATTAAACTATCCTTTTTCTGGTTATGCAGCAAATATTGCTTTCTCTAAAACCCTAAAGCATTTTCTGGAGTGGTGGAAGCTGCTTCCAGATAGTGTAATCCTCCCTTTGAAAACATACACAGTTCACGATGCATTAAATGCTTGAAGGGGTGCATCTGTAACACACGATGGGGGTCATCACAGGGACCATGTCAAAGAGCAGGACAAAAGCATGTTTGTGGCTGCCATGATCATGTCAGTGCTTAATAAGTGTGGTATCATTTGGTATTGCATTGAAAGAGAATTTTGCGTGATCAGTTTTCAAGTCTGATATTCAGTAAAAGCTGACTGGCTGGTTCAGTTTTCAGACAGAAATTTGTGGAAGCTGTGTTACACAACTGAAGCTGTGATTAGTCACTTAAATAAGGAACCTGATTTACAAAAGGGGATAAGTACGCAGAAGTTATGATATGTGTATAAATGCCTGATTTGAAATCTATGCTAGCTGATGGGAGTCTTCATTTTCACTGTTAGTATTTTTTAAAAAACTGTTGTTTGCTCTGGGATTTCAAAACTTCCCACACAATAAAAGAGACATTGAAAAGGCTAAACTAAGATAAAATCTAACTATTAATCTGAAACTATGGCTTTCCTCCAAACCAAGAAGTGTTTATTGCCATACATTTTTGTCCAGAGCAAAGGTTTAAAATAAATCAAACCCCATATATTTAGATCCTTGCGAAGAGCCACAAATTTCTGTCTGAAGCCTGGTTCACTAGACTAGGAAACCCAGAATGCTGTACCCCTGCCCCCCTCTACCAGCTGATAATTAAACCTATGCCTATTTAATCAACACATGTAAATGGAAAACCAATGGCTCCACTAAATGATATCATTGATTCTAAAAACATACATTATATAATCTTAGAATTGTTAGGGTTGGAAATGATCTTAAAGATCATCTAGTTCCAACTTCCCTGTCATGGGTAGGATTCATTCTAGATTAAAAACCAGAATTAATTGCTTGCTCCCATATTTGCTTTCTGACGGTATCTCTGTCCTTTTTGAGTGGAAGCGCATCAAGTGAACATGAGGACTGGACATCTCACCAACCATGTTCACCACGACCATAAAATGTTAACATTAAGGTCCAAAATATTAATATAAGGTCCCCAAATGGTAATATTAACATTATAATATATTTCTATTACATTAACATTTTTATTTAAACCAAAACTATATTGGACATGGTGGTTTTGATCTCATTGCATGCAGTTTAACATCTGGATACAGACTTTTGACTCTTACATACAGTCATCTTTATTTTCAGGGCAGACTCCATGTGACCTCCTTCCAGGAGCAGTTAATGCTAAAGCCGTAAAACTAAGCGAGCTTTACAGCAGAACACACATAATGGTACATCACAATGTGTTTTGCTTTTGCAGAAGAAACAAATCATTTGCAGTCAAAGAAAGCCATACAATATATTTTCCAAACTAGGTTAAATGTGCTTTATACATTCACAAAACATACTGTCAAAATAATTTAAATGTTGTGCATGTGATGATTTTAACACATAAATGAGACTAGAGGAATACGTATTTTTCAGAAAAACTGTCAAACCTTCTAAGTGGAAACAGAATGACAACTCTGTGCCAGTTTGAAATGTGATGTATTTCTACACAGATATTTTTTTGATACATATCAAAAGCCATTTTTGACACCTTATTTGAAAGAAAAGATTCCATGCTGTAAGAAGCAATTCTGTCTTAGGTGGAAAATGGTTTAAATGCACCCTTAACTTTTCTATTGGAGCAATGATTTCAGCAGATGTTGAAATCTTGTCATATGTTCTTGTGATTCCATAATCCAAAGGGAGCTCAGCATCCGTGCCACAGTTGAACATCCTCTGACAATAAAGTTGGGAATAGAATCAGAATATATTCTAATATGAACTATGTTCATACTGTGTTGGTTTTAGATCCATCCATGATTTTTTTTCCCCCAATACCAGTCATAAAACTCAAACTGTAGAGCAGATATCTTTTCTTATAGCTCACTTCTGGTCAGGCATTTCCTTCTCCTTTTGGCTTGCTGTCAGTACTTTCTGAGATGCGTTCAGAGACTGTTATAAAGTCCTCTGCCTCCTGAGGAAAATGCTGAACTCAGCCAGGAGTGGTTTTATATGGGTGATATAAATGGGGTGCTATACACTTAGTGTTGGGTGTATCCAGTCTTGAAAAAACAAGTTTGGACTTCTACGTTCATTAACTTTTATATGTGGAAAATCACAGATTGAACACTCCTCTGTCTTCGGTGAAATTTCCAACTGCAAAATTACTGTGTAGCAGGCTACATAGAATAAATCGTTTCCTGTAAATCTGTAGCATTAGACCACAGTCTTATTAACATGAGTTGTGTCCTGTGGGTTACTGTGATACTGTTCACTATTCTCTCTTTTGAGAGAGACCATAATGGAAATCCTCCTTCTTCCATTATGCAGGACAGGGAAAGTCTTTCTTTAAGGCTGTTCTTCAGCAGGACTTGGAATAGGACAGCACAGGTCAGAAAATGCCATTTCCACTTTTCTAGGAATTTTCTGATATAAGAATCTCCTCCTCTATTTACAAGAAAGGCAACAAACCCCCTCTATATTTTAGACTTAACCCAAAAAGTCTAATACCATGAATATAATATAAATGTAAAAATTTCTGCTCAAGTCTGTAGAACACCTAGAAAACTAATGTTTTAGGGAGACACCTAGTTACAGTTAATCAGCAGGTGCTTTATTTTAATAAAATAAAAAAAGATCTAATTGATCTTTTATGAAGGACACTAGGAAAATTCTGCCATCTTTCAATTTTTTTTTAAATTCTTTTTTTTTTTTTCAAGTGCAAATTCAGAGGTGAATTGAATTTATAGAGATAGCTAGTTACAGAGATAGGAGAAGAGTAATGTTTGTGGAGATATTTTCTTGACCATTTAATTTATTTTTTAAATTAAAAATTAATAAAAAGGAATGAGTTGGAGAAATGTTTGAAGCCTTGCTTTTCAGGAGGAAAAACATGAAAAGCTTTAATGGGGGGGGAGCTTGAAATTGCTGTAGCTTTTTTTTTTTTTAAAAAAAGTTTTGTATTACTTATATTTGCATATCTTCCTTTCTCTTGACAAAAGAAAATAAATTCGATAAAAAAATTAAAGAACAAAACAAAAACATTCTTATTTAGAAAGGATATCCATTTCTCTTTTCTCACTGTTGAAAGTGAGGGAAAAAAATGTGCAAAATACCTGGTCATAAAATCTTGGAATTACTTATGAAAATTCTCTACTAATGGCAATGCACTGCTCCATCGAGGGAAGTCAAAGTCCTTGAGTTCTGCACAATTTCCCATGGTTAAAGTCTGCAGGTTTTTTGCAGTTCAGGAAAGTTATGCCTCTATTCCCGCCTCTTGAGAAAGTCAGGAAAGGGTTAAAGCCTAAAATCTGATTCAATACTATTATCACAGCTAAATCATACAGAAAAAAAGCAAACTCCAGCACAAAATCAAGTTCAGAAAAATACATATAACCGCAAAATGGGTGACAGTGCTGACTTACAGGGACCAAGATTTCCTCTCATGCACTGCCCAGAGAAGTATTGTCCCCTTATTCTCAATAACAGTTCAACCTTTCTTCCACTATAAAAATGAATTACTGGATTTATTCTTCTATAATGGTGAAACCTGCTTGAAAATGCCCTGGCATGTATAGAAATAATTTATTTTGCTCCAGTTAACTTGTGGAGCTATTTGTATTATACTGCATATTCATTTTTCTGTCATCACTGTGGGTGGGTTTCCATTTTCCACTGTATGGCTGAGTAATGCTAGAAGACAGGTAATTGAGAAACACAGGAAAAAGTGATCTACAGTAGCCATAAAAACAGGCTAGGTAGAAAACCAGCTTACCAACCATTACTGATATTTCATTGCACACTTCAATACCTATTGATCAACGGCTTGTAAAAATAAAATACTTTGGTTAAGTTGGCAAGGTCTAAAAATGCCATATATGTTGCAGACTGCTGCTGCAGGGAAGTAAGAGTCTGTTGATCAATTGCAGTCCATTGTGCACAAGAAGTAGGTCTTGCACACCCAAGATGTGTAACTCCTGGCCTGGAATGTGGGCATCTGCAAATGATAAATACAACAGGGGAAAGAGATAACAGAAAGATCTGAGATGTGAGGATCCCATATCACGAAATGGAAGTAAAGGTGGTATTTCTTAGTGACCAGTTCCTATTACGAGGGGGATATAAACCAACCCTCAAAGCTATTGTCGATATTGCAGTCAATCCTTTGACTGCATGGTGCTCTCTGATGGATTGCATTACTCCTAATAGAGATGGAAGAGAACCAAAATACCTGTTGCTTGTCCAAAGATTTAATTTTTTATATTCCTTAATACTACCAAGTCAAGTATATGCATTTAGTTGATTTGATTGGTACTTAATGTTCCTGTTTCTTTTGTTGGGCTTGTTCTTTATCGTCTCTGCAGACAATTCTTAGTGCACATGCAATGCCTGTTCCTTATTCTGCCTGTGCCACTTGGACAGTGCCATTACACAAATAAATAAGCATTCACCCAGAGTGAAATTTTTGTAGCAACGGATTGAAATATGACAACAAAAGCACTGCTGAAACAATACTTTTTTTTCTGAAGGTTCAGAGAGTTTTCTACTTCAGATTTTATTTTAGCTGTGACATCTTAGAGGTCCAGAAAATTACAGGACGAAGGTTTCTAGTTTTCATGTGGGGTTTGTTGTGTTTTTGTTTTTGGAATAGGTAATCTGAACAACATGAAGCATTATTCCCTAAAGCCATATGTGGCCAATAGAGCCCTACGGGATATTTGGATTCCTCTCATAATTACATCACTTCTCGGTAAGCCTTCTATATAAACATCTTGCTGTTTAGAAAAGCATTTATTTTGGTCTGTATTCTTTGCCTGTATGCGTGACTAAAAGTCTTTCCTGAACAAAGCAAATTACAAAGTGTCATTGGAATGGCTAAATTCCATGGAAAAGGCCCCCAAATAACAGACTTAGAACCACATACCGTTGGCAAAAAATTGCACAAAAGTAGTACCTTTTCTATTCCAGAATAACCCTGCTGTGCTAAGGAAAGAAGGTGGAAAGCAGAGAAATGTAACTGATTTATTCTGCAACCAAATTCTTCTGTCTCAACGTTAAACCCTATTCCATACATGCATTACTTTGTTATCCTCAGCTTGAGATTCAGCATAAGATCAAGTTGAGAGTAATATCGTTGAGTTAAACCTACTAATTGGGGATAGGCAGTCTCACTTGTCTGTGTTCAATCCTCATAAAGAATGGCACACTGGGGCAAGAGCATTTGCAAGCTCTCACTGCTCCTTCTGAAGCCTATAGGTTTTCTTGCTAAGTGGATTTGAGCTCTCTTACAAAACCTTGCTAGCCTGATAACAGCGAGTATTGAGGGATATGTATGAGAACAAAAAAAAAAATCTCCTAAAATCTTCCTAAAGTCAAAATACTAGGAGGGCATGCATGTATTAAGCTACATAAGTAAATGGCATTTTTACTTTGTCAGTGAAATGTTATTTTCAAATTGAGCCACGTAGGAGGTGCTGGCCTCTCTCTCTTTTTGTGTATTTGTACAGGTTTGAAAAACACAAGCTACACATTGGAAAAGATAAGACACATTGAAGAGTTGTTTGATTTCACTTTGTCTTACCGAAAGATCGGTCTAAGCCTTCTGGCTTAGTACTTTAAGTTAGATACCTGTGACTAGTTTGAGACATATCAGACTTTTTTTTGGCAATGATGGTGATTATTTGTGCAAAACCTTCACATTGCCCCATAGAAGGAGGCATTCGAAACCCTATACATTTTCACCTAAAATTAAATTAACTTGCAGCAAGAAAGCTATAAATTTTTGTTTCATACCCCAATAAAAACATGAATAGTTTAACAGTAGATATTTATTTTGAACAATGAATAGTAAGAACTACATGCGTTTTTGTTAAAAATATCCTCCAAGTGGCTGGCTAAAAAATATCTAATTATAATGCAAAATGCTTTTTATATTAATTATTTATATTAAATATTTGTCAAAGGCATGAGCTGCTTGTGATTCAAACCCTCCATAGGGCAGGTGTGGCCCTGGCATGGCACCAGATGATCTGGCTTGGTGTTGGAAAGACGGGTTTTTGTTCCTGCTTAGAACTGAGCCATGGACAATTCATAATTTAGGTATTGAGGACAATGTCCACTTATAATTTTTCAAACTCTACTGGTTGTGTGGTTTTGTATCAAGATATGAGTCAAAAAGAACATTGAGTTTGGCCAAATATCTTCAGTTCTGCACACCTGCGACTAAATGCTTAAAAGATATCTTTCAGTTGCATAATCTTCCTTCTCTATTCTCATGTATCCCGTCCTCCTCTTGAAGACAGGGTATCCTTTTCTCATTGGAACTGTTTCTTCATCAACAAATATTTTCTCACTGTTTTTTATGCTGTTTCTGCTCGTATTTTATCATTATGCACATCATTAAAATACTTAATCTCTCCTCTGTCCTTTTATCTTCAATTAAACTGAGTCATATTAGTTACACATCAAAAAATGTGGCAAATTGAAGACCAGCATTAAAAAAAATCTACTGCTCAGTTTTTCCATTAAAAAAGAGAAGAAGAATTTTGCTCCTGCTATGAAAAGCAAAAAGTTATTGACAACCACTTATTTTCCACCTATTTAAAACCTCTAAAATTGATACCAACTTTGTTTCATGGAATGACAATATTTAAGTAGAAACATACTTTTCTGTTAAAAGGCCATACCATATTCAGACAATTTTTTTTTTTGATGTGTGCATTTCCCAACAACTGGACAGTATTGTAGAAGGGTATGTAATGTATGCAAGTCTGCGTAGACAAATGAGTAACATCTCCCTGTCTCCCTGCACCATGGCAGACCCAAAGAACATAGCCACAGATGCAGGGCTGAGCAGATGCACACACACAGCCTGATAGTGCTACAACTTCTGCTGAAGAAACAAAATCTGTAAGTGTTGTGTACACCTCTTAAACCACAACTAAGATTATAAACTCCAATAATTTTGAAATGACAATAAGGTACGTGTATGAAACCTAAAGGTCTGGAGTAAGCAAAATGTAAAAGTCTCTCTTCTGTACTTAAAATCTATGAATTTCTCTGATGCTTAAATGATGGTAGCCACCTGGTGGGATAGTGAGAGAAGTCCTTCAAAGAGCTGAATGTTGCAGCTGAAGAGGGACTGCCCTGAAGGTGAGTAAAGCTGAGCTGACTCTTACTGCATTTTTCAAGCAGCCTGAATCAGGCCTTGTCACACCTCTTGCAGGACACCAGCTGACTTCCTCCACCACCCTGGTGAGTCATCCTGGAGAGACAACCCCATTAAAAGTAACAGAAATTTAAAAATACATTTTTTTTTGTAAATAACTCATCTCTGTGACCAGATCAGCACTGGCATGGCACAAAGAAAGGCTCGGTAATAAAAGACTGAGTGGGAGCAAGGGGCAGACAATGCAGTGGTGACACAAAGATCTCGATCAGCCTAAACCAGTAATGAAGCTTCATCCTGCCAGTGTCTGTGCCTGTCTCAGAAGAAACTGTGTGCTCAAAGGTTCCTGAGGCATGTGGGTTTTGACAAGGTAAAACTGGTTTGTTCAAGTACAGAGGGAAATAGATAAGTAACAGAAAAGTTGTGCCTCCCTGAGAATAGCATATGCCAGAAGAAAAAATACATCTCAAAGGCCAAGAGAAGATAGATAATAACTTAGCAAGAGCCAAGTTAGAACCTGAATTATTATACAGATTATATTTTTGGCAATCTACAGTAAAGTGATGAAGAAGTTTTCTAGGTTGGGACTTAATTTTATACCAATTTTTCAATTTGTTTAGTTTTGAGCTTGGTGTAGGAACATCAGAAGGACGATACTACTTGAATGAGCTCAATTTTCTGTATTAAATGCACCTAACAAAAATTTTATGATTTCTGAGTCTTTATATGCTTGCATCTTTTGCCTATCAAGCTTTATTTTAATTATTTGTCACTCTCAATAAGCTGTGCCTAGCAAATTTGCAAGTGATGTATGCAATGCATTATGCTGTGCAAACTTCCAAGGAAGCTGATGAGAAAAACTAGCTTACCTAGAAATAATTTTTTTCTTTCTATTTTAATGGTCCAATCCTCATTCCAATCTTCTTGTGAAATATATTAGCAGAAAGGTATATTTTGACAGCTCTTCTGAATAATTAGAGAATAATTAAAAGGAATAGCAATTAACCTGTCTTAGGGAAAACACTGTAATGTAAGAGCTGCTTCAGGGAAATTTCTGTTGTAAAATCAAAAGGATACACAACAAGCAAAATAATATTTAAGGCAAGCTGCTAGTCAAATTATATTCAGTACAGTTGATTTAATGTTCCTTGGCCTTCCTAGTCAGAGTTATGGTTTTAAAGAACATATTAGGAGCATTTAAGGGGAGATAAATATAGAGGATATAAAATGGATTAAAAACAACATTGCAATTTAGGATTAGCAAAATGAAAGAGATTGGAAAAAAAATACATATACTCATAGGAAATGAAAAGTAGCCTTATGCAATTAAGCTTCCTTATATTATTTACGGAAGTCTGATTTTTATACTTTTACTGAAGAAATTGCTAAATTCTCTGAGGTACATCCCTAGAAGAATTAAAAATTGCTATACTGCGCAAGACCAAAGGCCCCGATATGCTGTCTCTAGCAATAACCAGAAGCACATGCCTAGGACAAGCCAACATGGCAGCGCTACAGGCTTGGGGCAGAGTGGCTGGAAAGCTGCCTGGCAGAAAAGGACCTGGGAGTGTTAGTGGACAGCCGGCTAAACATGAGCCAGCAGTGTGCCCAGG
>VXBJ01004980.1:112629-136913 GCA_013400055.1 Nycticryphes semicollaris
TTTGAGCAGGTCCCTTACCACCTCCTTTTGGATTACATTCTGCTCCCTGAACCTATCTGCTAGCTCAGGGGTCTGGGTACTCAGGGAACAACGTATTCTACTACTCAAGACTGAGGCAAAGAAGACATTAAGTACTTCAGTCTTCTCGTTCTTTGTCACTACCTCCTGCATCCAATAAAGGATGGAGATTCTCCCGAGTCCTCTTCTTGTTCCTTTTGGATTACATTCTGCTCCCTGAACCTATCTGCTAGCTCAGGGGTCTGGGTACTCAGGGAACAATGTATTCTACTACTCAAGACTGAGGCAAAGAAGACATTAAGTACTTCAGTCTTCTCGTTCTTTGTCACTACCTCCTGCATCCAATAAAGGATGGAGATTCTCCCGAGTCCTCTTCTTGTTACTAATAAATTTATAGAAATTCTTTTTATTGTTTTTAACATGCAATGCCAGATTAAGTTCTAGCTGGGCTTTGGCCTTTGTAATCTTTTCCCTGCATAGCCTTGCAACACCTTTGTAATCTTCCTGAGTGGCCTGCCCCTTTTTCCAAAGGCTATAAACCTTCCTTTTTTCCCTGAGTTGTGATAATGTGTAAATGCCCTCAGGCCAATGGAGATTGTGCTGGGCACAAATGCTGTAAGAATCAGGTTCATGTGCAGGTTCTTATCTTTTCTGGAACCTGCTTGGAATACCTATTTGTGACCAATTATTTGTATTTTAAGTAATTGTTTTTATTTATAACAGAATCAGTCAAATAGAGCCACGCTGTGCTAAATACATACACATTTGTAATTAAAAATCTGTAAAATCATTCTATCTTGTTCCTTATGTGAATATGTCTAATAATAAATCCTGTAAAAATTTCATATAGGTAGACTTGAGGTAGACGCTCAATACTATTAAAATTAGAAGGACTTCCAAATTTAGAAAACATTATAGGATTAGAGCCTTACCTTTTCATATCCAACATCAGTGCTTAAAAGAATTTTATTCAAACTTGTACATCAACAATATGGATGGTGGTAGGTGTCCTCCTATGTTGGTATCTGCTGCTGAGGATGAAAAAGTAAGCTTAGTGATGCAGGAATCTGAAAACTGAAATAAATAAATGAACTCATAAAATGATGGCATGAACACTGCTTATATCCATGGAACAAAATTGTTACAATTGTTCAGATGTTTTAGCTTTTGCATGAAAGAGGGCATTCACTGTGTTCAAAGAACAAAATTATCTGAGAAAAAGGAGAACTTAACTCTTTTCACTCAGTGTTCCATTTTCCCTTGCAGAGGCATAATTATCTGCCAAATGCGAGACAGTTCCTTTGTTTAAATCCTGACTGGCAGAAAAAAAATAATCTGCTCTCTCCTGAAATTATCTAATTTTGTAGCTGTCTCAACAATACATCTGCTTTATCAAATGATGCCCTTTCTTGCACTCACTGTGCTCCATAAACAGTCACTTTGCATTATTTCACAAGAAAAGTGAAGAAGTGGGCTTTTGACAATAATGGAAGCAACGAAGCATGAAGAAATCAGAGAAGATCAAAGATGCTCATTTGTTTAGACGGTAAGAAATACAGCCATTAACAGTAACACGGTATCTTTCTTGTTAATGTTTCATACTGTATGGAATACCGAATTGGCTCATCAGAAAAAGCCTCATCTACTTTTCAATAATCAAATATTTAAAAGAAATCCTTATGCTTTATATCACATGTAGTAGAGGGACGTCCTCATTTACTGTATTACTTTGATGTATTTTTTTGTTACTTGAAAGGCCAATTCAAATTGCAGAGGTTTTATGAATATTTTATAGACTCGGTGTATTCTGACTGATCAGAGATACCACTCTCTGTTACACTCTGGGCTTACGTCTCAGCTGTGCTCAAGCTAAACCCAGCACAGGGTAGACTGAGGAAGCAAAACACAAGTTTAATCATCTTCCATATTCCTGTATTCCTAGACCTGTTTTAAGTCAGAGCATCCCTAGAACAGCTACAGGTGCTTTCTCTATGCATACACCTAAGCACATCAATATAGCGAAGTAATTTCTTTTTCATGTCTCCAGCCAGACATACCTTTATTCAGGGGGAACCTAATTCAGGACATTTCATATTATAAACTTTAACTTAGTTCACCCTAAAACTAATCTTGATCTTATTTGTTTTCTTGCATTAAATTATAAATATCTTTAAAATTCCTAATATGTGGTTGAGTATTTTTAATATTACTCTTTTCCTGGTCCATTTGATTTTGAAGGATAACAATAATGCAACCAATTTAATTCAATTTTTACTACTTCTTTGTTTGCCTATGACTACAAGACTGCTGTTGTATACATACTGGATTATTTTTATTCAGTAGCATACCAATATTTAATAAATGTTCTTCACTATGAGCTTTTTCCCTACATATATGGCTAGAGAAAAAGGGAGCACTGTATTTAGGATATTATGAGGAAATATTCTGAGCAAAATAGTGGATACATCAGTGAAGGACAGATGAAAAGTACTTTTAAAAAGTGATCCGTATACAATCATTATATATCCTCAGCGTCCACAGCAAACAAATATGCACATTTAAAAAACTGGTCAGAGTATAACTAAAATCCACAATACACCTGTAAATTGCATATTTGTCATGTAATAGATATAGCCTCTTGCCTTCTATTTTCTACTAGTGACAAAAAACTCATCAAGCCATTTCTACTTGCTCATACAAGGTCTGTGTCATTTGCATTGCTCAGCAGACTTGGCGTCAACCACTTCAGGTATTAGGTCTCAACTATATCATAACAGTGTTGAAAAACTAGTCTGCCATCCTGTTACATGGCAAACGAACATTCCACTGGCTCATAGCAATTTTGTATATACTCTCTAATCAGTAAATCAATATAAGTCATTTAAGGACATTTTGCACTTACCTGAACCACAAACTTACCAATGTTATTGGGTTTGCACAGCAATTTAGTCCCATCATCTGAGTGTTAGTGAACTCCAGAAGTGGAGAATTTGGTCTCTGTGGTTCAAGAGTTTTCTTCATGATGAACAGACTGAAGGTTACTCTCCTCTGAAGTTATGGGAAACATACATATCAAAGAGATATGGGAGGGTTTATGCAGTTCCTTTCCCTCAGGTTCTGCTGTTGCAGTCTCTACGAAGAGCTGCCATTAAAAACAGTAAAATATCAACACTGGTAAATGTAAGCAATAATATGGGTGCACTGGGAGAGAAAGGGAGGGGAGAGAAACAGAAGACAGATTTTAATCTGTACCTATGTCTTCTCCAAAGTTAGAGACATATGCTATGTCATTCAGCAGCATGAAGGTGAAGTGTCTTAACAGTAATCTTTAAAATAATAGTAAGAAATATAAATTAAATATTGCTTGTCTCTGCTCCATAATTTGGAAAGGATATTATCTCCTCCACCGTTTGGTAGGATGCCTTAACTTAGTCCAGAGAAGAGGATATAAAGCCACAATATAGTGTTGTTAAATAGATTTGGTATTCCAGGTAGGCACTAAATTTCCTTTAATAAATATTGATACCTGGAAAAATTCCATACTGTGTTAAAAAACACAATTTCTAACTCCTTTCTTTTGGTTACCCAAGTCTGATGCAGAAGTGAACCTCTGAAGCACATAAAGGCTTGGGGATTTAACTCCTGCTTACATTTTTCCTCAAAAAATTATTAAACACATGCTCGAGTAATCATTTCTAATGAAAGAAAGTATCTCTGTGAGTGAAATGCTCATCATAAGCCTGATGCTGTGAAAGAAGTGCATCTCAAGACCATCATGCCTAATTACTGCATATTTTCAAGACATCATTATTAAGGCAAGCAGCTTTTAGTGCTGGTTAACTCTCACACTGCTGATTTGCAAGTGTATGCAACTTTTTTACATTTTTCTCATGCTGTTTTCTGATACTTGTTTCACTTTGTGTACATGGGACAGGACCCTACTTTTGATACGGTTTTTTGTCTCCCATCCTTGCAACTCCATTAGCCAACATAAAAAACCCAGCTATGAAAAAGCAAACATACTGGTATTTTCATTTTTCCAGCTATTGGCTCAAATATTTGAGGGATTGAGGAGGGAAGGGAAATCTGCTACATAATAAAGATTCTCCCAACTCAGCCTAAGGGCATAGACATTTCTCTGATTTTGTGATCCAGATCAGTCATGGACAAGATCAGGCCTAAGGCAGATGGATTAGACTGAGTAGAATGAGCCCAGCAATAAAAACCTTGAATAAATCTTCCAGTCTGTATTTTCCAGGCTCTTCAGTACGCTCAGGGCATCATTCCTCTGTAAGTTTTATAAAGCAAAGCATAAGAAGCAAATCCATTTGCTTGCCTTTCTACTGACCCCTGCATTACACTTTCTTTCGTACAAAGCAGGCCAAATCTAGTGACTGCAGCCATCTTTCAACAACCCACAGGCCATTTTCTGCTTGCAAGCTCTGGTGAATTTATAAAGTACCCAGGGAAAAAAAAAAAAAAAAGCAGCCCAGGGCTGCATGCAAAATCTACTGCAATTGCCAGACTTCTCCCAGGTGTCCCCTTTTTTGGGCAGAAGCACCACCACGGTCATGACAGGGGTTGAGAAAATACTTGAAATAAAGTCCACTCTTTATATAAGAGTGATGTTATCACTCAAACTTTACATGAAAGAGTTCCATTTCCCTGATTCTAGGATAGTCAAAATTTACTTACAGCACATCTGAATGTAAATAAAAGACTCAAACTATGTCAACTTTTAAATGATTTCTTGTTCTTCAAGATACTGGCAACCTGATTCCAGAAATTCCACTTGCCTTTATCTCTCCTATGAAAAGCTTACAGACCTAGAAGTAATTTTCCCTCTCTAGCACCTAATAAAATAAAAAAGATCTACAAATCACAATTCTACAAAGGACATGGGAAAGGTCAGAAGAAGAGTTCTGGTTTCTCTGACTTTGACCACACCGCTCTCCAAAAAGCATATTGAATAGCATTGCACCCAAACAGAGAAACATCATACCATCACCATTTTGTCTATAATGGCTATATATGTCAATAACAGAGTGATACAATGGCAAGCTTGTCTTGTTCTGGGTTTCATGTAAACTGAATCCCCCAAATGAAGCCCAATGTATAAAGAAAAACCAAGAGAGTTAAACTTTAAATGCAACTTTATAAGCACGCCAGTTAATTAGAGACCTTCAAGGAGTTCTCTTTTATCTGAAAGCACATACAAGTTCAAAATCCACATTCAGATACACAAGTATTTTTCTCAGGGTGGTTTGTGTGCTTTGGTGAGTCTCAGGCTCCAGGTTATCCAGATCAGGAATCGGACTAGAGAGACAATATGGAGCCTGCTTGGGCCTGGCTTTATTTTCACTGGAAACGAAAGTGCGGGGAGTAGAAGGAAAGACCTTAATAGTTTGCATCAGGATGTTACCTGTGAAGATGAGGCTTTGCAAACCTCATGTTTGCCAGGATATGTTAGGCAAATACATATCCTTCTAGATACCATAGTGCAAAGATTTTGCTGTAAAGCATTAATATTCTGAAGCTATGTTTAAATTTGGCAGCTAGTCAGAATAAAAAATTACAAAAATATTATCTAGCATAATTATACCATTGCAGATTTTCTTTTAAAAAAAACCAGAAGGACCAAACCATCCTTATGTTATAACTACACTGTAAAACCCGTAGACGCCTCTATACCACATTAAAAGCACACTATGAAGGTAGAGTGAGATTTAGAAGTGCCATCTGAACATGTGTTTCAATCTGAATGATTACAAGAAAAAGAAAACTGAATCCAACCCCTTAAAGCAAGGCTATTAGAAATGTTTTATAGTTTTAATACTCAACACTGGCAATGACATTAAAAATGAAAAAAAAAACCACAAAACAAATTAAAAACAAAGGGCACTATGGCCCTTATTCTCCACGGTTACTGTCATGGATGATATTTGTGCATATTGTGTGTTTACCAACACCCAATTTTCCTAAGGTTGTAAATATTGCTAACTAAAATGTCAATGTTAAATCACGACAGCACTGTTAAGCAAAGTATATTAATCAGGCCCACACCTCAGAAAACAAGCGCTCCATACAGATGGCTACAGCCCATTCCTGGCTCTTTTGGTGAGGAATTTCTCAGTGTGGTAGAAGTGGACAGGTTGTGGATTTTGCAGTTTTCCTGAAGACGTGTTAAAGGACGTATTGACAGATAGCTCTCCACAGACTTCAGGGACTCAGACCTTTATTCCCTCCACCAAGCAAATTGAATGCAATGGGCTCAAAAAATTGAACTCTGTACATGGCAGGTTCAGTAATGAACAGAAAAACAACTGTTTTGTTTGGTTTTCTTAAAGTACTAACCAGCAAACTCCCAAATATCTAAACAAATACTCAAAGGTTGAAACACTTTTGTCTAGGTATAAAACACTCAAAGTCTTGGACTTGTACAGAGTAATTTTTTAGGCTTAGGTAGTGCTTGTTTATTTTTTTTCCTTGAGAACAGTAAGACCTGTCAGATGTGTATTATCAAAGCGCTAGAAACGCAAAGCTTTATTGTTGCTTTCTTTTTAGGCAATAAATGAAGTGGTGCCATTCACATGTTACAGATAAGGACATTAGATATAGAGAACTGAAGTCTCATGCCTAAGGTCACAGAGGAATTACTTAGTCTGACCTGATGATCGTTTATCTTACTGCCATAAAAGAATTTGCATTTTGAGGTAGCAACTATTTATCATTAAATATGTCATGAAGCAAAGAATAAAAACTTGGCAATGGAAAGACATCTCCGGGGGGTTAGTTGTCACAAGCTGGAGTTCTGCAACACCAGGGCATTTTAGCAATAGCAAGGCCAGAGGCAAAGTATTAGAGTTACAAAAAGCATATAATAAATGGAAGATGACCGAAAACTTATCTAGTTTCAAAAAGAAGTGTATATGGTATGAATCACATCACAGGTTTCAGATTGTTATGGCTGCCTTGGTATCAGGCTTAGGAAAAACAGTTCTGATTTATGGCTTCATGTTGAAACCACATGAAACTACCCCTTTTGTAGTTTGATGTGAAAACCAGCCCTGTGTATTTCACGTTTTTCAAGTCTTTTAAATTCCCAGGCTCAAATAAAAACTCAAGACAGCTAAAACTGCAACACTTTAGACCAAAACAAAATTTTGACCATGTGTGTCAAAAGATGGCTGAACACAGCAAACATCACCTGGATATACAAACTTAAGTCTTAAAGGTTTCTATTTCTGTAGAAAAAATAATTTACATTATTGCAGTAAGTATGCCTTCTCACCCACAATGAGCTCTGTGTAGAAC
The DNA here is from genome assembly GCA_013400055.1 of Nycticryphes semicollaris. Classification (NCBI taxonomy): domain Eukaryota; kingdom Metazoa; phylum Chordata; class Aves; order Charadriiformes; family Rostratulidae; genus Nycticryphes; species Nycticryphes semicollaris. The sequence continues at coordinate 119,962 of VXBJ01004980.1, forward strand.
TGACTTAGCACCATTACTTATTTCTGATTTTTTTTTTGTTACTGGAATATATTACTAGCAATGATTTTATATGACGTTTCAGATATTGTTATACTTGTTATTCAAGAGATTTAATTAGTCTGAATCAATTATATTTTCTGTGGAAGACTTGTTGAAAACAATGCCCATAGAGATTTCTTATTTAAGATAACGATTTGTAGTCTAATAGTTGGTCATTCTTAACCTACTCACATTGAGATAGATTAACTTTGTATACACTTGTTTGAAATACATTGTTTTCTATATCATTAATTGCAAGTATTTTGAAATTTTAGATGGTTTGGTCATTCAGACATGAGCGTTTGCTTTGAACTCATTACTCTAATGGGCAAGTTTGTAATTTGATGGTCAGATGCACAGAAATAACTGACGTTTTTATTCTCCCATAAAATTTTAATATGAAGGCTAATAAACAGCTCAACTAGAAAACCTATTGTTATTTTCAAATTGATTTATATCCTTTTTATTCCTATGGTTTTAGTGCCCCTTTAATTTTTACAGTTTCTGATATTTTTTGGTACTAGTGGTTAATTTCTCTGATAAGAAAAAATAGCACATGCAATAGACTGCATATAAAAAGATTAATTTTATTGCAGAAATGCTTCATCTCCTAATCTTTAGGATGAAAATTTCCAGATATAAACTGCAATGAAATACATCTTATTTCGTAGACTTGCAGACGTTCTTAGAATGGGAACTCCATTACCAATGAGGACTTTGTGACGCACGGGAATACCCCAAACTCCGAGTTTGCATAGCTGCTACCGGCTTTTCTATCAAGGCAACAGCAAAGCTGAACAGAGCCCACCCAACAATGGCCCTGAGCCCATGGGAGAGCGGAAATGGCAACTGTATACATTTGCTTACAGTCCTTCCTTCTGCCCCATCTCAGATAATGGACTGTTTATATGAAACAAATCAGAGAAGACAGTACATTTGTCTTCAGAAGATTCTTCTGAGGAAAAAACCACATTAAAAAAGTTTCCTCTGGCTGGAGGTATGTGAGCTATATGAGTTGCTACAACAGGGAGACAACAGACAGACTACAACAGGCTACAAGTTTGGTCTTTCTGTTTATGTTTTCATCTTCCATCTCTTTCAGTATGTACATGCATGCAACACTTATGTGAGCTGGGTTCATAACTCTAAATAGCATTGCGGATTTTTTGTAGGTTTTATTTGTTTATGCATTTTTTTTTCCTGGATGTTGTCTTCAGGAAGAAAGTAAGTTTTGTTAAACCAGTTAATTTAGAAATGGCCTGGAAAGCTGCTGAACTGACAGTAATAGTGTGTGGTTACCTTTGTTTGTTTGAATAACAAATTATTTTCATTTCTTGGTAATGAAGAAATGGTCACAGAGTATTTTAAGTCAATGTCACAGCTCAGAGAAAGCTATAGAGTTTGCTGAGTACAAGTTCACTGTAAAACCTCAGTCTATTATCTTTGTGAGTTCAAGCTACTGGTGGTTTTTCACTGAGTATTTGATAGATCAAGTACAGTTCAAAGGCAGAATGATTTTTATTCACCACATTATCCTACAGGATGTTATTTTTGAGCAGATTTGAAGCTAAAAGCATGGAAGTGGACATATAGAGAAGAACAGTCACAACTGGATTATACTGATTGCAGTAAATAAAAAAAAATGTTTCTCAATATACCAGCAAATAGCATCCTTTAAGATGATTTTTTTCTATTCAGAAAAGACTTCAAATTACTCATTGTAGCTTTTTTAGATACAGTCAGAAAGCTCGGACTTGGTGAGCTGTATTCAGCCTAAGGCTGAATAGGTACGAGGAAGACACGAGGTGGATTTATACCAATTGTATCTTTTATGAACTCAAGGCATTAGAGAAGGCTAATTTGGCTTCCTTACAACAAGTGTTATGTAAAAGCAAGATCAGAGCTGCCTAAATCACATCTGTGGTATCTAAGAAGCTGAACAAGCCAGAGAGCAGTAGCGACACTTGGCCGCTTCCTATATATCAAGTTGGGATTTCCAAGAGACTCTTATAGGTCATTGGTTTCCAAAGGCTGAGCAAAGACGACAGCAAAGAGAGATAGGTGGAGGCAGTTTTTTCTACCCATCAATTTCAACAAATTCTAATCTTATTACATAAAAATGTACTTACTTTAAGTAACACCCTGATATAGCATTATTTATGACCCAGGCAAGTATGAATTGGAAAGTAACACACTTAAGTTTTTTGTCTGCTGTTTTTTATTAACATAAAAGTAAATAAACTAACCTCATAGAGTCATGGAAGGAAACTTCTGTGTGAGTGACTTCTTCATCAGAAGAAATCTTTACAATATTAAAAGTGAGGTAATGTCAAAAGCATCTACCGTTTTATTCAAGGAAATTTCTTGTTTTATTCTCATCTCACTATTTCAAAATAACATTAAAAAAATAAAAATCTCTCTAACTAGGAAATAATGGAAGGAATCATTCATGAGAGTGCCACAGAAAGGATCACTGTCTCTTACAGCGTGGGCAGCTTACCAAGAATCCTGGTATGTATACTGAATCAAGCAAGCTCTTCACTTTTTTTTTCCCCTCTGTTTCTGGTGGTTTTATCAGGCAAATGAGGAAATAGCCTTAAAAATATTTTTTTTTTCCATAATGCTCTATTTGTGCAGAATCAATGCAATGAAACCATATATTCTTTAATATTTAAAAATTTATTATAATGCCTTTGTTATAATGGACACTATGACCACTGTACAATTAAGGAATTTAGAGTATTGTCTTTTTGCCAGTGATACACTGCCTATAGGAGGACCAGGAGGAGGTAATCTGCGTTCAGTTTTAGCCTAAAAATAATTGAAATTAGAAAATAATTCTTTGCCCTCTGTAACAATATGAAGGAGTAGGAAAAATCCTCAGTGTTTTAAGACAGCAGGAGTCACAAATAAATCAGTGTGCCATTTAAAAATGTATCCCCACAAAAAAGGGGGGAGCAAGAGAGCAAAGGTGACTAAGCGAATCAAAGAGAATGGATTGAGAGCAGCCCTGAGGAGAAAGACTTGGTGGTGTTGGTTGATGAGAAGCTCAACATGAGCCAGCAATGTGCGCTCACAGCCCAGAAAGCCAACTGCATCCTGAGCTGCATCAAAGGATGTGTGGCCAGCAGGCTGAGGGAGGTGATTCTGCCTCTCTACTCCACCCTGGTGAGACCCCAACCTGGAGTACAGTATGCAACTCTGGAAGGACAAGGACCTGTTGGAACAGGTCCAGAGGAAGGCCAGAAAAATGATCAGAGGGCTTGAGCACCTCTTTTGTGAATACAGGCCTAGAAACTTTGCAGTTGTTCAGCCTGGAAAAGAAAAGGCTCCAGCAAGACTATTTTATAGCAACCTTTCAGGCTTACAGAAAAGGTGGAAAGGGACTCTTTATCAGGGAGTAGAGCGGTAGGATGAGGGACAACAGGTTTAAACTGAAAGAGGGGAAGCTTTGGACAGATATTAGGAAGAAATTCTTTACTGTGAGGGTGGTGAGACACTGGCCTAGGTTACCCAGGGAAGTTGTGGATGCCCCATTCCTGGAAGTGTTCAAGGCCAGGCTGGATGGGGCTTTGAGCAACCTGGTCTAGCGGGAGGTGTTCCTCCCCATGGCAAGGGAGTTGGAACTAAATGATTTTGAGTTCCTTTCCAGTCCAAATCATTTTATGATTCTATGATACTGAGCATAATAGCAATGGAAGAAGCAGCTTACTGGAACAAATAAGTAGCTCACGTAGGATAAATGTAGTATGTCAATATTAACATTTTGTCTCACCTAATTTTTCCAGCTTTCAATGTATTTGTATTTACTCAAACTCACCTTCTAACCTCATATCTGAATTTCCCTTTATTTTTCCATTCACTCATTTCTTGTACTCCCTTTTTGTTCAGCCTCTCTGAAATGGACTATAAACCCAAAATAAATACCTGAATGAATAATGAATTATTTCTAATCAAACAACCTCTCATTCAAACTCAGGTTTCTAACAAAATTGTTTCCTTTCTCTAACTTCCTGTAAATTAGGAGAAAATTGACTGCTTGAGCTCCACTTACAGGCCTCTGCTTAATTTATATACTTGTTAAGACAGCACGGTAGTGGCTTAGTCTGAGAAATGTCTCCTGGTTCAATTAATATTTTCCAAAAGAATGGTATTGTCACTAACAAACAGGGATTTCCAATGTTAATTTGAAAAGGTACATGCCAGGCACAAACTGAGAAAGTTACCAGTACTCAGCAAGGCCCATAGAATCATAACATTTGCAATTAGTGTTCAGATTAGTCTAGGATCAGAAGAGTCCCTCCTCCTACCAAAACAGCTTCCTGCATAAGAACCTCAAATTTCTTCATCCAAACGAGTTTAAAATAACTCCAAGCACCTACCTGTTCCCTAGTGATCTTTCATGTAATTTAACAGGATGCAACATGAGAAGTTTATTTTTCCCTAAGAATCAGCATAAATTTTCCTCTGCTTGCTTTCATTCTATTGCTTATCCTTAGAGTACTTCAGATCATCTTAAATGTCGCCATGGTTACTACCAGCAACATACTTACTGATAACAACACTCCCCGTGAAGCTTCCTGTTGGTATGCACTGCTTTTCAGTATCATCAATGCAATCTCAGTGGACAATGTTTGTGTTTGTACTCTCACAGCAATAAGTCAGACACCAATATGGTAAAAATGTTTGCAAGAACCAGAAAGAATTACCTGAAAAAAGTAATAAAATCACTTGAGGAAGAACATTACATTTGTGCCTGGAAAAACAATTAAAAAATTTAATAGGCCAGACATGGATCCTTCCAAGTTTTTATAGAGACAATAAACCAAGAACTGGGCAATATTTTCTGATCATCTGTTTTAGGTAGACTCAAAGTACTTGCCTGGTAAAATTATTGCTTTATATAACAGTTTGTTCTTTTTGTTTTGATTAATGACTGCTAGTTTCTAAGTAGCAACAGTTCCTACAGCTACACTGAAGAAAGTACATTTTTGGAAATGTTGTTACCTGCTGGTGAGAAAATGACTGTCCTGCCAGTGCATTTTACAGAATGCAATTAAATCTTGTCCTAAAATAGAAAATGCCTAGTGCAGCTTTTTAAATAGGTAAGGGTTTTCAAGCATCCTGTTCTTGTTTTTTCTAGTTCAATTGCATTACATACCATGTGAATATCCAGACGAGAAATTGCTTTTGTTTGAAATTAGTTTACTATATAAACACATATTCTCTCTAAATATCTTTGAAAGCACTCATACTTCCTCACACCTCCTTTTGGTAGCTCAGAGAGTTTTTACAGCTTGACTTTTTATTTTCAGGCTCAGTGCAGAAGTACATTGTGCGCACGTCTTCTAGTGTTTGATCTTTTTCATTTACAGAGTCTGGTCACAGAACAAAGACACATGAAAATATAGCTTCATTCCACATGCATATATAAACCAAAATGGCAGTCTTCAGATAAGGAAACTGAATAGACTTTGACTATTGCAGAAGCTTGAATACTGTTGTGCTTTTTTCTGCCTAAACCAAAAGCAGAGCTATTTTGATCCAGAAGATGAGCTGCTTTGAACTGTGATGGACAAACACAACACACAACCCACTGCTTCCACTTCTTCAGCAGTTCTCATAGCTTAGCAACTTAAAGGCAGAACAACAACTGCAACCATGTACAAGCTGCTAATCCAACCTGTGCTTCAAAGAAATTGGATTAGGACAGAGGAACATTAAGCAAAATGCTGGGGTTTCCATGCTTTTTTTTTTTTTTAAGAAATGCCTTAAAATCTTTAGCTTTTCTTTGGAAAACAGGAAGGACTAGGTAAACACAACAGCTAACTTCCAGGTCGCTGTGCTTTGAAAGTAAAAACTGGAAATCAAGACTTTAAGAAATCATTTGAAATCTATGTCAGGAAAGAAGTTACTTTTATTTCCAAATGCCAAAAGTTAAAGCTGCATGTGAAAAAATCTCTTAAAAAAACTCTATGGGATGAAAAATGCAAAAGTTGTAGCCAGATTTTGAGAGAGCATCTGCCAGAGATTTGTGTTCAACTGTACAAACTGGACATATGGATTTAGTTACATTATGTGAAAAGAGTTTGGCACAGAAAAGTTGTACTTCTGTAAAAAGCCAAGGAATATAATGCAGAGGAGCCAGGAGAAAAAGGTCCTTCAAACTAAGGTAGTAAGTGAAAGGAAAGAAGATCAGAGAGTTGTGGGATCTCGTGTCCTGTAATAAAGAGAAAGTAAATTTCTCAGAGCATTCATGACTAAATCTAGAGCTTAGTGCCATATTCCAAAAATAAATCAGAACAATCTGTGTACAGGAAAGGTTAACAGCCAGTTTGCTACTATAAACTTATTTGGTTTTGTTTCTAAATCCTATTATTGTGGGTTTTAGTTGTGGGATTTGTTGTTTCTTGGTTTTGTCTCTTTTTTTTTTTTTTTTTTGTCCGAGAAGAAACCTTTTACTGCATCAGGCCAGAGACAACTCTGTTAGCACAAAGGACATTCCAGGAATGAGTAAAGCCCTCTACAACAAACATCAGAGGCTTTTGCAGTGAATGTGAGGACATAACCTTTCCATCAGATGAGGTAATTTATATAACCAATGACTTTCTGTCATGTGCTTGGTCTGAGCAGTATCATAAAATCTTCATTAATGCTTTTCTTATTTCAATAAACACTCAACAAACTTCTTGCAGTTAGGTCTTCATTGGATTTCCTTATCACTGTAGTTGAAAAATGTAAAGGACAATCTAAATTTAATGTTATCTGGTCACAAGCTTATTGTGCAACCAAAAGCCACTTCAATCATACCTCAAATCCTGTGTGTCAGAGCCTGAACATTCCTAAGTAGATCTTTTCGTACTAGCAGCTACATTACTCCTATGATACTCTAGTCACATCACCTGTGTCAAAGACACAGGAACCACAGTTTCTCAATAATTTCATGTTTGCCTTTTATGCTGGAATAATTTGTCAAAAACAAGTTAAAAATGGTAAAAATACCGGGATTCTAAAAATGGCATTGTAAGACAAGTCTGAGAAAAACTCAGTCCGATTACTTCTGCCTAAGCGAGGTCCAAAACCAACCTTGTGTTTACTATAAAATCTTAAAATTTGTCTGTCTATTATTTCTTCTTACAGCTGTGGGTACAATACTTCTAAAAAAAGACTGAGACATGGAGAAAAGCAATCAAGCAACCAGGACTGGCAGCGCCCAGAGTAAGTCTGAGGAGCTGTGACGCACCACAAGAAAACTACAGAGCAAATTTGGGTGATGACTTTGACCAACTCTATCTTTGACCTTTATTCAGTCTTTGTAATTATTGTGATTTTCTTTCATTTTATTGTGGTTTTTCAAAATGTATCTGCACTTTACAAATGCTCTGTTTTCTTCAGTAGAAAGAATCCAAACAAACAAGCAAAAAACCAAGCCAAGAGCACAACCCCAAAGCTCGAAACTACACATTAGAAGTAGGAATGGCCAAATTCTGTATGCTCAGACATCTGTTTTATTCCCAGCCATGTGTTCAGAAGGGAGAAGACAGACAAAGTTGGCTGTGTTTCTGTGGGGCTTCATCCAATCCTGCCAATCCAACCAAGGCCTGTCAGTGTCTACACATATATCCAGGCAATCAAGCACCAGCCTCTACAGCTGGATGGGTCTGCCAATAAGTCTGTGTTGGGAGGAGCTGGTGAAAGTGCTGTGCAAACTGCATCTGGACATCCAGGCTGCCTTCCCCCAGGAAAGGGTCTACTTCATACTGAAGTGAAAGACAAACTAGTATTAAACAGAGGACCTGAGGCTGTAAAATTTCAACTTTCAAACAAGCATCATAATATTCCTGTATTATCTATAAAAAAGATTTATAGCAACTTCTTCAGAAGTAAAACGCAGATGGGGACTGAAAAGCCATTTTTTGTCCCTGTAGTGGAACAGTGCTTTATGATCTGAAACCAGCATCTGCCAAAGAGGTTATCATTCACATGTACAAATGAACTATACTGCAAGATTGAAAAATTAATTAAACCATTGTTTATTCAATTGCATGGTGTGTCCCTGCTCTATCTAGATAAACAAGCTGAATAACCTTCTGACACCTCTCAGCCTGTAGAGACTCTATCCTATTATCAGCTGTTAAATTAAACATTTAGAAGGCTACATTCTATGAAAGGATATTTCCAAGGACCTGTGGTACTTCTAAACAAACAGACTTAAAACACTTTTAACCAAGCTTGCCTTGAAATTTTTAAGAGATTAAGTACACCTGCAAATGCTTTTCCAGCAATTTTTATGTGGTAAAATATTTTGTTTACATAAATTGAAGGGAATCATCCAATAAATAAGTCAGTGTCCCTGACAATCTAAGGTTTTCTTACCTGAAATCACAGGCAATGCAAAACAGTGTGAAATTCCCCTCTACCTCACCTAGAGCGCTGTGACTAGGTATAATTCAGAGCAGACTACAGAAACTTTACTCTTCTGGCCTGCCAACACAGTCACCTTAATTGTGCAGAGACTACTTTTGTGTTAGTACTTCCATGACATGACACTGACAGGGGCATAATTAATTTTACTTATTCGTCAAACATTGTCCTGGTTTGAGGGAGACTCAGGCCCAGGACCAACAGCATTTACAATTAGAAAAAGTCACAACGACAGACACAGCAGATGTACTTGAGCACAGAAACCACCTGGCAAGTGTCACTTTACAGTCCAGCATGTGCAGAAATGCTTTCAGAAGTGATGAAGTTTACAGCACCACTGGAATCATATACTTTTACTACATGAGAAACTGTCAGCAATAGCAGCTGCAGGAAAAAACTTCTTCCATTGGCGAATTACACCCTCTTGGAGGGTGGAATAAAAAAGCTGGTGTATTCAGAGATTAAAACCAGAATCTGATATGTATGTGTCATAGGGACATCCACCAGTTTAGATGTTTCTATCATCAGCACTGACACAAGTGCTTCATATTTACATTGGCTCTTGGACAGACATTTTATTTAAAAGATTAGCCAAAAAGAAATAGCAAGGAAAACTATTTCCCACATAAATTTCCATCTTCATTTAAGTGACACAGAGCATAAAGTCTATAGAACAGTTCTTGTCTTAAAACAACCAAAAAAAGTAAGGAAAAAATATTGTCCCTGCTGAGTAACAAAGCAAAGGTGGAAGAACTTCAATAACAAACAGGCTACTTGCTCTTTCTGAGTAAGCAAAGTAAGACAGTATAAGAGGTTTTACACTCATCCCCTTGGACTCCTGTGTATTACCTTTGTCTGTAAACAAACTCTTGGATTTATTTTACGCACTGCTCAAAAAAGGACAGCAATTTCCCCCCTGACTGGATAAAGCCCTCAGAATCAGAAACCTGAATCCTATGTGAGCCTGATCCCAGATTTCCTTTATTTTATTTGTATTATTTATGTGTGTTTGCCATGAGGAGTAACACAGCACGTCTCTGTCCCAGAAATAGTCTGGAGACTAACTCGGGAGGGTTCAAGATGGTTGCTTCTGCAAAACAATGTTTTTCCCAATGCAACACACCACTTGCTTTGCCACTGGATGCAATAAGCCTTGTTCAGCAATAGGAGCGGTAAGGCATCATACAGCTACTAAGGTAATTTATGTGGTACAAAAAAGAGCTGGCTTTTGCAACAGCAATGACAATGCAAAGGCAAATCAGGATCCTCAGCCCAGAGTGAGTCATAACATTTTTCTTTTGTGTCTTGTAACAAGAGGAGAGATGCTGCTCATAGCAGATCTCAACTTGTTTAGGGGGGACTGTTTAAAGCACCAGCCTCAGGCTGGAGCTCCACAGCTGGGTGAGCAGGGAGGTCTCCAGAGCCAGCGTTGTTCCCTGGTCCTGTTGGCAGCAGTGGCCGGACTCTTGCCTTGCATCATTAGGCCCAGGATCCACTTTGTACTCAGCACAGTACCTTTGCCAGCTGTAGAGCTATTCTCAACTTTTTGAAAGTGTGTAGATCTCTGGCAGAGTCATTTTCATCTTTGACTTGTTTTGCACCTGTGTGCAATGCTGGTGTGCTTTGCAATACATGGTTCAAAGGCTTTCTGCTGCATGTGGAAGAGATGATATATTTGACACTGGAGTGTCAGGAAGGAAAGGACCATGGGCTAAGCCCAGATAAACAGAGGTATTTATTCTGATGCTTGAAACTGAGCTCTGATGACAGTTCAGGCTTCACAACACCAAAATCTCTGAAAACAGGCAGAAATCTCACTTGGGTGATTAACTCTTAAATTTTCAATGTTAATAAAGTTTCAAGACAAAAATAAGTACACCCCAATTGAAAAACTTCTGGTTGTACCTGAAACCAAGAATTCAAACCTGTCACTTGCTCTGCAAACTGAGCAGTCAGTGCTGAGCCCTGGTGAAACCCCTGAAGGCAGAAGTGATGATTTGTGCTTGCACTTATTGAAAACACTGTAAATCTAGTCTGTCTGTAGAAATATTGTACAGAGCACAATAGATCCAATTAGCCCTCACTGTCTTCAAAGCAGATTTACTAGGGGACTAATGGGTTTTCAGCCTTTCTGTCAGTAACACTTCCCCATGCAGTGTATATGGGATTTCTGGAGAAGTGACATGTCAGTCAGAGATGTAACTGTTGTGCAATGGATGTGGACTTCTACAAAAAGCTTGGTTACCCTGTGTCTCTGCAGGTGTGCTACAGAGATCACATGTAAATGGCACCCTTACATTACTGGCTGCTGCCCAGTAATCCAGATTTCAGTCTTTTGGGGAGTTGTGCAACATCTCTCCTGACAAGCTGAATCTCTTCAGACATGCCCTTTAATTTTCTCATTCTGTACTCAGGGAAATAAAATGTAAAATACTTATGCAGGCTTGCAGCCTCAGGTCTGTAATAATTGACATTTCTAAAGTTCGTGTTAAGAAAGACACAGAAAAATGCTAGAGAAAGTCAAAGAGCCACTAACTCTAAACCAAGACTTGTTTGGGAAGGGGGCAAATCTTCTAAGAAGAATTTTGCAGGCCATCTGCCCCAAAAGACAGTGAGCCAGTGTTTCCCTGTTCTCTGCTCTACAACACGATCACCTTGGTAACACAAGCACTACAGAGAGATGCACTAAAATTGCTCAAGAAAATGGATTTTTTTTCAATGGTTTAGGTAGTTCAGAATCTTAACTACGAATTCACTTCAGCTCTGAAAGCTGAGATGAAAGGGGCAAAAAGCTTTAATCCAGATATAGAAGTCCCATAGGAAATTTCTCTGTCAGCAGCAAAAGTTCTTGCTGGTAGAGGTGGTTCATAAAGGCTGCAGGACCATAGTTCCCATGGCCCCAGCACAAGGCCATCCTGCAATGGCTCCGGAGTCATTTGGGACAGCTTTACCCTGACCAATTTGAAGTCTGCCACTCTTGTCTTCTTTCCATGTCCATTATTTTTTGTCCCCTGCTTTCTACGCTATGTGTGGAGCAATGCCGATCAAGTGAAAGTGTCCTCTTTTCCAAAGGGACTTTCCTTTGGGACTCTTTCTGAGTCTTTAATAACCTTTACCATTAGCAGAACAGCAGAACAGCATAACAGAGGGTTTTTGGTACAGGCTACTGACCTATTTTTGATATTTTTTTCTAGAGAATGACCTTTTCTTTGGCTTGAAGTTTTACACTGCTTATTCCAGCTGCTGTCTCAGTATTATGCTAGAGCTGGAAATAAAAATGAGGCATGATAATATAAATGAAGACCTGGCACCTCTAATTTTAACAAGGCAAAAAGAGCTCATTTTTTAGTCCTCTCTTGCAAAATAATAAAAGAAAATCTCTCCTCTTTATTTCCAGTTCTGATTGCCTTAAAAGACAGGACAGAAGGAAGACAGTTGGTAACGGATATAGGTGTCTACCTGCTCTCCTCAATCTATTGCTGTGGGCATTCATTTAAATGCCATGCTTGGTCCTATCTCTGCAATAGATACAAAATCACGTTTGTTGCATTTATCAGTAGATCTCACACTGTCTACTTACGAATATGTTTTTTTTTTTCATAACCACTGTTTAAAGAAACAACAGAACTCTCCAAACATGCATGCTCAGTGTTTTCTAGTCCTTTCATAAGTAGTTTTACCTGACCATATTTGAGGTTAGCCCAGTCCTCCTCTTTATAACGCCACTATATTCTTGAAAGGCTTATAGGAACTCCAACTCTTTTACATTTTCCCTTGTAATTTAACTTTCATATAGACTGTTATTTTCTCAGGTTTGCTTTTTTATTTTCACAGAGAATTCAGAAATTAATCCTGTCCACAGCCCCTACATGAAAATTCTTGAAAAGGCAACCAATATTGACACCAGTGAAATTTACTTCTGTGGTTTGTATCACGTAAAGAAATTCCCATACCTGGGAATGATTTTTTCCCTATTTGATAGCAATTGCAGCACACAGAGAGACCACACCTGCCTGCAAAAAAATAATGATTAAACATCAAAATACTTATCAAATGAGCATATTGAAGCAATTTGTCCATTGTTTACAGAACAACATGAGAGAAGTGATGAAATGATTCATTGCTGTCTTATCTCTGTTACTTTTAACTTTTCTTGAGGTATATCTTTGCCCCGTGCAATGGGCTATTGTAAGGCATGTACTTCACACAGGGCCTTAAAATTGGAAGCCTATTATGAGCAGGCAATTTGGTGATGAATGCTAATGCCAGTCAGTGCTTTCAGCGTCAGTCACTTTTCAGCACCTGATTACCTAGTGAGCAGCTTTCTGCATCACAGCACTTACTGTCTCTCCTGCAGTGACAGTGACTCAAAATGGCTCCAGTGATTCAGACATTTCTTTTGAGAAAGCCTCTCCAGGTCTGATTGTGGCACAGGAACATAAAGCTCCAAAATAACCCCTCTACTTAATTTAAGCTGCCAAAACTCTAATTCAAGTCCAAGGGGAGGTTGCCTTAAGAAAGTTATATGTGCTCTGGCTGCCTATGAACTCTGGCTACATTACCCTGTATTTCCTGTTCAATTCAACTGCATCAGTCTGGTATAAAACAGTGCAAAAGGAGGCAATGATCCACCAGAGCACTGAAGCCCTTCCTCAGTTTTCAGTCCCTGTATTGTTCCACTGAAGTTAATGTTTCTCTTCTCCATATTTGGACTTCTAGGTATGTAGTTTCTTGGTTTGTCCTTATTTTGAGTTTAAAGAGTTTTGCCACCTCCTATAAATTGACAGAGAATTTTAACATATAGGCATAAAATCCAGCCTGCTCTAGATGGTATTTCTGAGTATAAAGACAAAACAAAGAATATTGATTTGGACCTTGATTTGGTCAGAATGGCTGCCACCCCCCTTAAGGAAATAAGTCTGACATTTTTTCTCCTCCCAGTAACCATTCTAACTAATTTTTACATTGCTTTTGTTTTTCAGTCTAATAAATCACATTTTGCTATGTAGCCTGATGCAATGTCTCTGTAATGCTCCGAGACAAGTGCTGGTGTGTTAGTTACAAAGATGAGAGTGTGTAGGCAAGCACTCATTAATGTTAATTAATGAATCCTCTAACAAAGCCATGCACAGTTGAGAGTAATACGTGTTACTGAAGCCTTGAGGCTTATTGCACTGGTATGGTGGGCTTTCAGGGAAGTTTTTTTTTTGTTTGATTTTGGCTTGATTGAGTCAGTTTCTTTCTTTCTAAGAGGCAACAATCCCTGAGTATGTTTCTAAACTGAGATATGATTTATGGGAGGCCTTAGTTTTATGTAGAACAACAGCCAGATTTGCCTGGGAGTGATCTGAAATGCAGTCTCACGGTGCTGTAGCAGTAACAAAACAGTGTGATCCTGCAGAGATACACAGTGTACTTTGCTGAATATACGAGTGACTTCATAGCACCATTGAAAGACCCTAAAAGCTAAATGAAGTAGGTCTTTGTATTTTGAAAAACAATCGCTCTCTTGAAAATCTTAGGGAAAGTACAGGTGAGCTTTGGTTTCTGCAGAGGCTGGGAAACACAATAGGTTTCAGGGAGTGAAAGTGCTGTAGAAAGCTAGCATGAGCCACTCTCTTGTTTTATGAAGACTGTTTCCCCTTCATTTCATAGTTTCCCTGTCGCTACAGAGAGCTCTTCTTATTGTTTATTTAGGGAGATTATTTTTTCTTTAGATGCAGTGATCCTCTCTACTTTCTCCCTTGAGAGATGGTCTCTACAAAGGGAGGACTGTGGCTATTTAATTTTTGTATTCTTCATTACATGCTGCATTCCTTTCAGAAATCAGTGAGTCAGGGATGAAGAGAGGAGGCAGCATCTTTTCTCAGAAGCTGCTGAGCAAACTCAGAGGAATAAGCTTCAAGAGAGGGAAGGGAAAGCTGGAATCTGAAATCCACTCTGCTGCAGCTCAGAAAGTTGTGGAGAGTCAAAATCTCATCCTAGAAGCAACAAGCATCACGCAGACTGTCATAGCCATATGCTATCGGTTTACAAATCCATCTTATTTCCATTTCCTCTTTGTCCTTTTGAGTTTTCCTTATTTAAAGAGCTTGAGATTTCAGTCTAAGCAAATCTCCTCCAAAGCACTGCTTGAATCTGTCTCCCAGGGCTATAAAGACCTGGCCCAGCATGCAAGATTACAAACCATTTCCAGGGAACACTGTCCTGGCAACGAATGAAGAAAAAAGCTGAGAACGGCTCATAACATCAATAATTTCAAAAAGAGCAAAAGTGAGAGGCCGTATAGAGTAGGATCCAGAGAGCTGGATACAATTTCCAACTTCACCATGTGGAAATTCACTTAATCATCTCGCAGCCTGTGCCTCCACCTATACACTGGGAATGCTTTACTTCCTTGGACTTTTTTGTTACTAACATGAATAACATTGTTAATTTACTGATTGATATTTTTTAGAAGCACTGAGAAAAGGGGGTTAACTATTTCAAATCTTTTCAGAAATCCAATCTCCCTTCCCCTACAGCTTCAGTTAGAAGCCATGGAGTTAGCAGATGTCATCTCCAAAGCGTGGTGAACTCTCCCTGCATAACTTCTCAACACAACTGTAGGAAAAAGCAGATTCCCTACGAAGCACACAAGGATCTGTAAGGAGAAGATGCGTCTTCCTCTTTCTGTCTTATACACCAAAAAGACCATATTTTTCCTGCCAAAATAGTCTTGCTCTTCTTTCAGGAATAGGATAGCAATACCCATTTTTGACTATGTAAGAACACTGGTAAGCACTGAGGAAACAAGAACAAGCATTGCAGAATGCGTATTATGGACAAAATGAACTACCTTCTGAAAGCTGGCTGACTTAGCACTAGCCAGTGTGTGCATACAATAATTAGGGTTAAAAAATGTCAGTATACATTGAGGAACCAACGAAGTTAACCCCTGCGCTAAGGAACCATTACTATGAACGTTCATCAGTGGGCAATGAGCCCATAGTGTGAAAAATATAGGAAGACCATCCATTCTGCCCCCTATGTCCATGATACAGCAAACTGCACCATTTTTATTAAAAGTGGCAGGATATATTTCCTACAAAACCATAAAATACAAATAAAATGTTAAAATCTTCTCTTTCTTTTAAGTGGCAAAGGGAATGAGTTCAACAGCTCACTGGCAAAGAGAAAAGCAATAAAATCTCCATGGAAATGAAATAATTTATAATTTGCTTGATTTTAGCCATCATCCTCTTGTTTTATAAGCCAACAGAAGTGGAACATAATGTGGACGTTACAAAAGGACCAAAGAAAAACTGAGTATCAAGTCCCTAGCAGTTTCAGTTTGGGGGGGGTAAAAGAAAGGTTCCTGGGGAGGACACACCTCCCTAGGCTAGCAAAGAGCTCGACTTAGTGGTAGATGCAACCCCTGAGTTACTGCTTCCTACTTAATTACTGAGCCAAAAATAAGCTACGAGGAATCGATTACCCAGTCAATCAACCCAGAATACAAGAATTACATTGCTTAAAAGTACCTGGTGACAGCTCACATCTGTTCAAATACACTTGCTGGTTTGAAATGAAACTTTTACCATGAATAAGTATATGGACAAAATGTAAAGTGGCACTTGGATAAAGTGGTGAAGCAGAGTGAAGAATGATACAAAACCCACCATAGTCTTTCCCTTGTCATCAGTAGTTCTTGGCCCAGCTCCAATAAGAAAGTAAGGGCAAGGATTTGACACTACCTGTACTTTCCGTAAACCCCAGTTTATTATAGTTTGGTATATTGACATTTTGTGGTCAGAAAATGAATTCAGATTATGCATAATCTGCCTATGTATTGGCACATTGTAGTGCACAATATTTTCAAGCTACCGATTTTTTTCCAAGGCAGCATAATGCTGCATAAAATATGCTGCTTTTTGTAAATTGTTCTATAAATTACCTTTATGAGTATTCTCTCACATCTTTATCTTTCATTATAACATTATTCTTTTCACCTTTATAGCATAGTTGAATATGGCCAGTAATTTTACCCAACACTTCTTCAAAAGCACTTCATCAGTGTTCACTCATGTGGATGAAATTACATTTCATGGTGTACAACGGGATATTTTTCATGTAATGAATGATCAAAACCGATATTGCTTTATGCCAGAAGTAAGTATGAAAGTATACCACCCTTCATGTTAATTTAATTAAAAAATTAAAATTAATTTTCAAATACCTGGGAGAATCCTGCGGAATAACACAGTGATAGAGGACTATAACACTTTGCTAGGAGGGAGATGCGATAAATGTTCAGAACAAGCACCAGAGAATGAACCAAAAATATTTTAAAGGATATTAAACACAAACTATTTACATTCCACCAAATTACACAGAGATGCTACGTAGCTGGCAGCAAAGGTAATTCAATGAATTTTACCAAGATCACTATTAAAACATTCTTATTTTTTCAATTAGCTGTCCAAATTCCTTTGGCTTTTTTTTTTTTT
>VXBJ01004983.1:0-55561 GCA_013400055.1 Nycticryphes semicollaris
CCCGCCCCGCCCCGCAGTGTCCCCGCTCCACACGGGGTCGGCTGGGCGGGTGTCGGGTCGCAGTGGTCGGGGGAAGCTGTCGCCTCAGCGGGGACGGTGGCCTCGCTGGCTGGCCCGGCTGCTGGCCTCCCCGAACCGGGACGGTGCGGTGGCCTCGGCGTTGGAGCACAGGTGGCCAAGGCGACTTCACCGGCTGGAGGAGCAGGGCCAGCTTGTCTCTGCGCAGAGCCCTGGCCAGCTCTGAGGGGTCGTGGTGCCCTGGACAAGCCAGAGGCAGCCCTGGCACAGCCAGCCCACCGGCACCGTGGCCCCGTCTCCACGCATGTGACCAGAGTCAGGTGCCAGCAAAGCCACCAAGTCCCAGAGCCACCTCGCTGGCAGCATTTCCCATGCCCAGGCTGGCTGGCAGGGGTGGTGACAAATGGGCCCGAGCAACCCCAGCGTATTGCTCCACTTGGGCTGCAGCACCCACCGTGGGAGAGCCATCGTGGCCCCGGCCTCTCCTGGGGGGGCCATGGCACAGCAAGGGGCCACAGCAGCACCCAGGGTGGCCTGGGGCTGTCGGGTGCGGCCCATGGCGTGCCACGAGATGGCACTGCTACCGCACGCTCCGCGCGCTGCAGAGCCAGGCCTGCACCGCCGCGTCCAGCTGCGGCAGGGATGTCCCTCCGGTTGCAGCAGTGTCCAGCCAGCTGCAGTGACACCTGTGGGGTGCAGGGCACACAGGTGTCTTTGCCCACCTTGCCAAACCAAAACTGTTAATTATGATGGTACCAGGTTGTGTAAATGAGGCCTGCAGAGGGGAATCTTGGTGGGCAGCTGCTTCCTGGGCAGGATGAGAGTGGTGGGGTGGGGGGTGGCTCCTTCCCAGGACAGTTACCGATCCGGGGTCAGGCAGTGCCAGCAGGGTCACCCAGCGGTGGCCCCGCCGGGGGCAGGGAGACGAGAGCACAGCTCAGGCTGCTGCCAGCCCTAGTTCTTACCTCATTTTTCTGCTTGCCGTTGGGCACGGTCTGGGGAGTGTGGCCGCGGGGCTGTGTAGCTGCGTGGCCACACACCCTGGCCTGTGCTGCCATCGGGCAGTGCCCCACGGTTCCCTCTGTCTCTTCCCACAGTACGACTACAGCTTCCGGACGGAGCAGAGCGCGGCCGCCCGCCTGCCGCCCAGCCCCACGCGCTGCCCCCCGCTCCCGCAGTCCTGAAGGGGACGCGGCGCCAGAGCAGGCGTGTGCCTGATACTACTGAGCGGGACGCGGCGCCAGGGCCCTCCCTGCAGAACTGGCTCTGCCACCCACCCTGCGCTGCACCGCCTCCTCCTGCACACCCTGCTCCACACCTCGGGACTGCGTACCCCTTGGCAGCTGCCCCCAGCCCCCCTTCGCTGCTGCGGCCGCCCCTCCGTGTGAGTACGTGAGCGAGACCCTGACGGCAGCCTCTTGGTGTCCCCACTTGATATCCCCTGCTGCAGGACGGTCAGAAAAAAACAGAGCTGTTACAAACTGCTGCCAACAGCAAGCCATGAGCTCATGGACCATCACGAAATGCCCAGCAGCAGGAAGCCCTAAAAGTAAGGAAGAGCAAAAGATGCAGTGGGTTAATCCACCAGCCCCCGTGCCTCCTGCTTGAGCTGGTGTGGAGCTGCCGATGGGGTCTCTGTGCCTCATGGCACGATGGCCTCTTCTCGAGCCGCAGCGGACGCCCCATCTGCCTGTGCCGAGGCTCGGGCACACACCAGCTCCAACACGGCCGGGCTCACTCCCGGCTGCCATCCTTTGTTTCTCTGTCAGGACCCAGGACCGGGGCCACTCAGACCTGCCAGGGCCTTTCTGTCCCCGGGCAGGGCGAGAGCACAGAGGGCACCAGTTGCACTGAGTTCCTGCACGGGCTGTCCCTGTGCCCATCAGCACCCAGAGTGACAAACAGCCCCTGTTTCTCTGAGGGCTAGATGGCAGTGGAACCGGGACCCTGTTGACAAGGGGGATGCTGTCCCCTGCCCTCCCTGTGGGCAGTGTCCCAGTATTTGCCCCACTGGCCGCTAAGACAGGGGATGTGCCCACTCCCTCACGCGCTGCCGGGGAAGCGCTGGACTCTGACGTGGCACAGGAGAGCAGGATGCGTTAAACCCTGACCTCTGCCTCCCTGTGGTCACTGCCCTTCGCTCGCTCCCGAGCCAATGCATGTCTTGGAGAAGTCTCTTGCTGTAATAAGTTATTTAGAAGTGCCCACCTGACTCCATGCTGCTTTTCAATCTCTGCTGTAGAACAAAGCTACATCATGGCAGCAAAATGGCAATTTTTAAGTAAGTGTTAAAACATACAACTTTTTATATTGTAAAATACTGGTTACCTAACCCTATTGAAATGCAATTGCCATAGTAACAAATACCAGTGTTGTCGCTCTCCGTCTGGGTGTACGTGTGCCCTGACCTGCTTTGCACTGCTTTTGATTGATCCTGCGTTTCCTAGTTGGACAGAGTGGTGACTAACAGTAGGTTTTGTACTGTCAGCTTGTGGTTTTTATTTGTACATATGTAAAATATTTCTTGTCCAAAGATTCATTTCTGGTCTTAAGGCACCATACCATATTCCTAGGAAAATGAGCACAAAACAGCGTAACATTCAGGACAGACTCATTCCAAGTCTTTGCTTCATGTTCTTCCAGTCAGGTAAATGCTTTGCTAAAGCTGCCTCTGGAAAGCAGGGCTGTTACGATTGGAAAGCAGAAGCTGATTTGGTTGCAGGTGTGTCATATTTGGGCAAAAGAATTAAAGCCCTGCTGTTTGCACCAGCTCCGGAGGTTCGGGTGACCCCCTGGAAGTGCTCGTTTACTTGGAGGTTGCAGCACCATTTGTAGTTGTTATTTATCCTGCAGGAAAGCAAAGCCAGACCTCGCTGCCAAGGCTCACAAAGGCGAGATTGATGATGCCGACATCGACAAATGAACACTCCGTGGCAGCCTGGTCATTCGGCTCAGGTTCACTTGAAGTTCAAATCCACTCCACGCTGCAGTTCTGTGCCCATCTCATCCATCTCTTGTCTGTCTGGTTTTCTGCTTGTCATTTGTTGTGTGGTTTCCTGTGGCATCCTTCTCCCGTGGCATCCTTCTCCTGCAGCTCAGTGGACACTGCAGGGAGGACACGGCCGTCTGCAGCGGTGCCTCCTCATCACTCGGGGATGAAGGAGCTGCAGAGACCTGACCCTCGTCCAGTGGGGCACTCCTGGGTATCTCTTGGAAAAATGGGCATGCGTAGCTTTGAGTCCCTTCCTGTGAGGTTTAGCTTAGAGGGCATCAGTAGATAAAGTTGGTGCTTTAATATTTGTAGCAAACAGTCCTGTTTGCTCAGCCTTCTTGGAGAGAGTGAGCTCAGCTTTCTCTTCAGAGAAACACTGGACGACTCAAAACACTGCAGCTGGGACAGCATCTAAGAAATACTCGGGATATATTTGTATAGTTAGTTCTTATTCCTCCCCCTCTGAGGCTGGCTTAGCCAGGCTGCTGCGGGGCTGCATCCCCAGAGAAAATGGAGATCAGTTGGATGCTGCCAGCGTGTCTCTGCACGGTGGGAATACCCTGCACCAAACAACCCCAACACACTTCTCGTGGTGCAGATGAGATCGAGGTGTTCTGAGCAGGAGCTGCAGGTGCTGGGAGCCAGCTGAGCTCAGACCCGCTGCCCAAAGGCTGGAGAACTGCGCGTTCCCACAGGGGAGAGGACTCGGAGCCAGCGCTCGGAAGCACAGCGTGACCCTGTACAGAGGGGCTGACTGGGGGTGTCCTCTGACTATTGGAAGCTTCTTTATTGCACCTTTGAATTTCCAAGATCTTGGACATCAGGGCAGCATTTCCACTGGCAGTTTTTATTCGCTCTTCCATAACTTCTGTGCTCACAGCAGCTCGTTGCAAGGCTGGTCCTTGCGTTGCCGCAGCAGGTCCTTCCCGCTGGCATGTGCCACAGCCGGTACCAGCTTCTCTGCATCTCCCTCCCTCCCTGTCCAAAAGGCCACTGTGGCAGCGTTGGCCCAGGCAGTAAATGCTCCAGGAGCCTGATGTTGGTGTCTGGCTGCGGAGGAGCCTTCTGGAGCCGGAGGGGAGGGGATGAGTCAATGGAAAGCAACAGAAGCGGATTTGCAGAGCTTTGCCAGATGTGCTTGGCTGCCTTGCCTCTCTTTCTAGGACAAAACTAGTCTCTAGGTAGCTCAGTCCTGTGGCTGATGGAGAAATTAGTTTGCCAACTTACCATATGTCTGCAACAGAGACAGAAAAGCAGCAGTGAGGGGTTTGCTTGCTGTAAAATACACCTTCTGATGTGAAGTGGTAGTGACACGTTGCCTCCTGGATTTCTCACAGCACGAGTGGGTAGCTTCTGAGGTGACCTGTGGGCCATCCAGACCAGGCTGTGCTGTCTGAGGTGTTAACGATGGAAAGGCAAGAAATTAGTCCAGAAAGTAATGTAGAGTGTGAATTTTGTGATAAAATTCAAGTGTGAACAGACGTAGTAGGTGTCTTCCCCATAGGAGCATCTCGTAGCTGTAGTTATGTAGGAATAACCTTTGTCAAACTCCTCTCCTCTGACTGTTCCTGCGTTTGCCCATGGTGTTGTAGGGGAGGATCCCTGGAGCCCCCCGTGTAATAGAGGTTGTTGATAGTTTGTAGCTTTGGGCTTGTTTGGTTTCACACCCTCCCTTGTCCCCCCAGGTTTCCCGAGCTCCCCAGCCTGAGCCCGTGGGGCCGGGGAGAGCCCCACCTTGGGCACGGTGCAGGGCCCTAGCAACCTCCTTGGGGAGGGAAAACAGAGTGCAGTGCCCTCAGAGTGGTCCCGTGGGTCCCACGTTGGCCTTCACCCCCCCACCATTGCCCTGGGGTGGCATGGGGTCTGTCCCCAGACCTGCCCACTGGCTGCTCTCCAGTCCCCACAGCCTGGCCAGGTGGCAGCAGGGACGTCCCGCGGGCAGCTCACCCACAGCCGTTCCTGCTCCTGGAGGGCACGTGCGTCCTGCTGCGCCCAGATAATTACCTCAGCCTCGGAGCCTTGACGAACAGACGGAACCTCTCCCAGCAGCGGGGTCACCCTGAGCCACCCAACAGCCTGGCAGCGGGGACAGGGCTCCCCTGCTCACCGAAAAGCTCACTAAGGTGCTGCTCAATTCACTCAATACAGGGAAACCAAACAGGTTGGATGTTCCAGTCATTTATTGTCCAATTGTTTCCTAACAGCAATGGTTTTAAACGTCATCGTGCAAATGGAAGAGAGAAACAAACCTTTTATGCAGTTGCAAAATGTTTTTCTAAGATGCTATGCATTTTGTTGGGTTATTGAAAGTGAATTTACTGTGCATTAATCTTATGAATGTTACTACATTTTATATTTATTTTAGATGACCCTCCTGTATTTTACAAAGGGAAGTTTCATTGTGTGATAACTTAGTCTGTATTCTTAATATAATTTGTTAAATAAAACTTGTTTTAATCGGTTTATCCTATGTGCTTTGTGCTTTGAATGTGAAGTTTGAGAAGTTTAAAACGCTGCAGGAGTGGACTGACTCATGGGAGTGGAAAGGAGCCCTTGGGACCAGCCACCCTTTCCCTCTGCACCCTCGTTGTGTTGGCGCCTTCAGATCCCAAACCTGGATGTTTTGGAAGGGGTTAAAACCATCCGGGGGATGAGGGGAGAGTCAGTGCCTGTTCTGGAGGGAGCCTCCCTGCAGCGGTGTCGCTGTGGCACTGGCTGTGGTTACGGGTGTGCGTGGTGTCGGGGATGATCGGGGCTCAGGCGTCAGCGGGCACCGGGCTTGGGCCGTGAGGGAGGTTGGTGGAGGAGGGTGAGCAGTCGGGGTTGGCCTGACACCCTCCGGTGGTGTTCCCAGCTGTGTCCTCAGAGGGGACCCTCTCAGCAGAAAATCATTATTTTTGGTGCTAAATTGTTCTCCTGAACTTGACCCAAGCTGGTGGTGTGCAGTACAACCTCTGGCATCTTCTCTCACCCCAGCCAATATTTCTTTCTCACTTATTTTGAGTGGTCTTTGAATTAAAGGAGATTAATACCCCAGTTCCCGACATTCTCTTCAGGCACTTGTTTTTATAACCTCCTTTTGAAAGCAGCTACCACTTGTTCCACCAAAAACTTAGAAACTGCATCTTGGAGCTGCTGTGGGAGCCGTCACCGGCACCTGATTGAATGTCCTGGCCGGGAGGAGGTGGCGCGGGGAGGAGATAAACCAGAGCAGGCCCGTCCCACGCCTGCTGGCATCTCCCGGTGTCGGCGGGCGATGGGCAGGCACAGGAGCCACCTCGGAGCCACCGCTGGTGGGTGGTGCCTGCCACCACCAAAGCCACCTCTGCCTAATTAGCTGTTACCACCGACGCGGGCTCTGGTCCGTGGCATGGGAATGCCTGGCTTGGGAATCAGGCCGAGCTTCCAGGCAGGACCCTGGGTTTGTCTGTGGCTGGACCCGGCACCTGCAGCAGGAGCTGCCCTTCCTCCCGCGGCTGTAACGTCTCTCCTCCCTGGCCAGGCCTCTGGGGTCACTTTGCTGATGAAATACTCCAGACTTGACCGAAGTCCCAGAATTTCTGCCCAGCCTCTGATCCTTGCATTTTCTAATTCATCTGCTCAGAAATTTGGGGTAATTATTGAATGTTTTTAAAAAATACTAATTCTTCACCAAATCTCTCTACCGTTCCTGCAGCATTTCTTCTGAAAGAGCCGACATCTAAAGAGCTGCTGTTCCTGTCAGTGATGTGCTGGGAAGGGATCCCTGTTGGCAGCCGCAGCGACGCTCAGAGCCTGGGGAAGTGGTGGCTTCCTCCTCCCCTTCCCTTTCTGCCCCTCTAGACCCCCCCGTCACATTGGCCGGAGGTGTTTGCTCACAGGCCAAGGCTGGAGCATGGACACGGGGTTCAAAAGCACAAACTGGTGGAGATGAGAAAAATGGACAAAAAGCAAACCCAGAGCCTCACCTGCCACGTCCCTCGGTGCCATCAGAGGCCAAGCCTGTGCCTGAACAGCATTTGTTGTGAAAACGTAAATCTCCATCCATTGAAGCATCTTTCCGCCCACAGCTAGAACAATATTCTCTGGTATTTTGGTTTCTTCTCCTGCGTTTGTCCCTTGTTGGACAAACTAAATTTAAGTTTGCCTGCAAAGGGGTTTTTGATGCCAAGCAAGAGCTCAGTTGGTGCCAAGAGTGGGTTTTCACTGTCGCCCTGTGCAGGGTCCCAGCCGGTGCTCGTGCCCCAGCACAGGGTCTGGGCTGTTGACAGCATCGACCTGACGGGCCATCCCTGGGCCATTGCCTCTGATGGGCACTTGGTGTTCCCTCGTGTGGCACCTCCGTCCCAGGTCCCCACAGGGCTGCGGGGACCAACCCTGCTGGGGGTGTGGGTGGGACCAGAGCTGGTCCATCATCCACAGAGCTGTTTTCTAAGGAAAATTTCTAATTTCTTCTGCTCTGCTCTGTGCTCCCAGCACCAGGAGCAGCCATTTGTCTCTGTGAGGCATCTCCTGGCCATTCCTGCTCCACAGAAACCCTCCTTCCGTCATGGGGGAGCAGCAGGGGTGAGGGCTGGAAGGAGCCGACCGCGGTCCCTGCGGAGCGGGACGGTCGCGCGGGGCTTTGTGGGCCTCTGGCTTCGGAGGTGTTTGTTTTCTTTTCTCCTCTCCCTCCTACAGCTTTAAAAATTAACTTGCCTGGGGAGTTTCCCAAACCCCTTTCCTTTCTCTGAAGTGATGGATAAGCCATGTAACTGATTGTCATGGCCCTGGAGAGGATAAACATCTTCTGCAGTTTAAAATAAAACCTCCTCACTTCTTGGTTAATAAGTGTTGAAAGAAGCATAAATAGAAATAACACAGGATTTCCATGACTAACAAGATGACCACATCAGTGAATGCTGTTTGGGGTTAAAAATGACTCAGCTTTTGCCTCCCCAGGGTAAGATGTTTTATCCCAGCGCAGGAAAAGCTGCCAACAGCACTTTGAAGGTCTGGCGTGGCCGGGATTGGGAACTGGGAAGTGTTTGAGTGCGTGGTTAAAAAAGCCGTCCCAAACTCCGCTCCATGTGTGCCGATCTCTCCAAGATAAAGGAGCCCACAGCCTTATCCAGCTTGTGCTGACTCTTTTCTTTTCGAAAGCCTGTTCAGATGTTTTCACTTTTCTGCTTGCTTTGTTGAAAGATGTAAAAATTTAAGACAACCACAAAGTAAACATTTCAAAACTTTCTATTCTGAAAATTAGTGACATTTTCAAAATCCCGTGAATTCCATTTCTGCACTATCAGAAACAAAGATTGGGGGGGGGGGTGGGGGGGTGGTGGTGTTTGATTGACAAATTTTCCAGGCAAGTTTTTTTGTTTATCAAGAAACTTTCTTTTATTTTCCAATGAAAATAGATTTATTATTCAGTAGAAACACTAGATAAGTAGATGTCTTGTCAAAATAAAGCAGCTTTTCTTTATTAGAGTGAAATAGTAATGAACTCATCTGCTTCCAATATTTATAAAGAGTAGGGAAGGCCATTAATTCTACTGCTTGTGAATAAAACCATCTGTGATTTCTTTCCATTTGATGTGTTTTGGTTTTAATATACATTTTTCACAAATAAGTGCAGGGATTTTTTGTGAAAATGTCACATTCAGAATCTCATAAAGAAGGAACGCAAAGAGGGGGAAACGAAATGTTTTGTTAGCTAAGTAATTTCTCACCTTGCACAGAGAATAAAATTCATGCCAACTTTAACACATTAGGCGACAGAATTACATGTTCAGCTCTAATGCAATCCATGACATGTAACAAGGCAAATAGAGCATGTTTGGAAGTTTGTTTTCCTTTGGGAATCACACAGTACATTTAACCTAATCTGTCCTGACACTTGAATTATAACATTATGAGCTTCTTCAGGGAAGCAAAACGGTAGATACCTCTTCTTAAAGCAAAGCAGAAGTTAATAAAATGGGCGACGTGTCAAGGAGAAAAAGCCCGATCAAACCGTAGCGCAGTTCTCCGGAGGAAACGGGTTCTAGGCTGGGGTTTTTCCACCAGAAATACTGGAAGGCTCATGACATACTTCTACTGAGGGTGAAATTTGACCTCTAGAGTTTTGCTCGATTAAACCAAAAAACTGCGAGAATACCCCAAGCGGGACCACTTTGTAGTTTGACTTGTGAGTGTTGGATCTTAAATTAAACCGAGTATTCATCCAGCTGCTCTGCCAGATTTTGTTTTACGATCTTCCCACCAACTCCTGCGCCAGGGACCAGCCCAGCCCGAGGATTCCCCGCCGGTACCTGCCCACGGCAGGGAGCACGCTGAGCTCCCCCCCCAGCACGGGCTGCTGGTAGAAACCCTCCAAACCCAACTCCGGGTAATCCTCTCGGAGGGGCTTTTACGGGAACAGGGATTTAAATGCCATATGCTCAGCTGAGTGTATCTCAGAGGGGTTAGCAAATGTTATAGATTTTAAGGCCCCAGTTTAACTTCCATCGTTCAGGAGGACCAAAGCAGAAACTTGGAGCTTCCTCCAAAAGGAACACAAGGGAGTGAAGAAACCTGAAATAAATAACCTTGGGGCATGTCCTCGTCCAAAGTCCAGAAGTCCCAGTGCTTCCAAGAGGGCTGGGGGGTATCCCAGGGAGGGAGAATCGATGCTGGGAGCCTCCACACGCAAGCGGAGTGGGGAGTTTTATAATTTAAACCAATTGGGCATGGAGCAATAAAGATATTAATTGTCCAGATTGGGTTTTTTTTGACCAAATTGAACTGTGCTGTCAGCTGGGCAAAGAAAGAAAATCTTATTTTTGACCTTAAAAACTTTTAGCAGATAGTTTCCAAGAGCAGGATGTGCCTTAGATGAGGGCAGGTTTGGGTGGGTTTGTTGCCAGGCCCAGGAGGGCCATGTAGTCCCCATCAGTAGGTCTTTGCTCAACACTGGTTGGGAGCAGCGGAGGCAGAGCCAGGCTCCAGGTGTGGGGGGAGAGCAGCACTGCCCTTCCTCTAGGAGCACACCAGTGGGCTGTTCCCACGGTCATGGCAAAGGGTTGGGATTTGGGTTGTCTGGGTTTGCTGGAAGCGGGAGGAGGGCACCTACAAAGTCACTGAAGTGTCAAGAAAACAGGGAGCCCAAGAAGCTGACGTGCTGCAAGGTCATTTCAGGTCATTTCCCTGCCAGGGAAACGCTCCCAGCAGGAGTGTCTGAGCACAGTTGGGCTTCAAAAACTAGGCAAGAAGCCCATTATTGCTGCTCCCTGTGGTGTGTCCTGCAGGAGCACCCGAGGGCTCGGTCGGGATGCGTTAGGCAAAAAGCAGAGGGCATCAGGTGAGTGAGGGGCAGGAGAGGGGACGATGGCTGTGGCCGGGGCAGCCCTTCTCTGGTGCTGCCAGCCCAGCCCCAAAGCGGGGATGTGGGGATGCTCTGGGCACTGGCTGTACAGCAAGATGTTCTGCACAAGCACCCAGCGACAGCACCCCAACACGTGCTGCTGAATTGGACTCGTTTCACTTGTGGATGGTTTCTTACCTGTACAATCAGCCCCCGGTACAAAATTCCTGTCCACCTCTGAATCACAAACAGCCCGAGTTGTCCCCGGACACATGGCACAGAACCCACGGCACCACAGCCCCTGCCTCCCCCAGCAGCAGCACGAGGCAGGACGGGACCCATGGGCAGCCCTGGGCTGGCAGCCAGTGGGGTGTCACGGACACCCTATGGTGTCCCCTGTGCTGGGACACCACTGGAAAGCGCCCTGACCTCAGAAGGGCTGAGCTGCATGAAATTGTGATGAACAAGGGAAGCAGTGAATGGGCCCAGCAACTTTTTTTAATTTTAAAGTGACTCACGAGTTCACCCCTGAGCGGGGCAAAGCCATCTCACCCATGGACTGGGCCACGCTGCCAGCAAACACCAAGTACAAACTTCAGGGATACGTGAGAGTCAGTTTGTTCGATGTGCAGGGGAGGTAACGGAGAGAGTCTGCTGCAACTGACGTTTATCTGCATTACACAAAGATTTCCTGCTCTTCCCACCTACAACTTTTCCCACAGACTCCCGGCAGTGACCTGTCACGGTTGGCAGAGGCCAGTTGTTGGACTCAATAGCCTTAATGCAAACTTTTTGCCTGTTCTAACTCTAAATTCCTTTTTCTGCCCAAATGCCTACTTATATGAAACTTTTAGGAACTTAATTATCCTTGAGACTTCTACCTCTCGGTGAAATCTGGTTTAAATCAGTAAAGAAAAGAGTTCAAAGTTATTGGTCAGGACAGGCAGACAGACAAGCATACAGGGATCACAGGAACCTTGTTTTCATAGGAAACTAGATTAAAAAAATCCCACAGCAGTTGCCAGCCCCGTCGGTGGCACCCCCTCGGCCTCGTGCGGGGCGATGCCGGGGGCGCGGAGCGGAGCGGGCTCTCGGGGTGCGTGTGCTCCGAGAAGGGGAGGGTGAGGGAACGAATCCTGCCTCCCCCAGCTGGGGTTTGGGGGCCGCGGCTGCGGCAGCGACGACCCTGCAGCCTGTCTGCTTTTCCCAGCTGGGTGCAGATTCATGACATCCCTGCTTGCTTTGGCACGCAAACCTGTACCTAATTTCTGCTGAAAAGGGCCCTGAGGAAGTCAGCAGATGTTATTATCAAAGCATTGAGTATCAGCAGCTTCTGAGATATTGTCAGTTCGTTAATGAGCTGATCAAACCAGGGAAAGCAAGGGCTTTCCCAACTTCTTATTAAGGAAAATAAGACCTCCAAGGTTAAAAGACTTCTTTTAAACTGCACCAGGTTTATAGGTTGCAAAATGTTCTTTAATCAGTTTATTCTTAGAAGGCCCTAACCATCCAGGCACAGGAGTGGGCGTTATCCTAAGTGGTCCCTGGAAGGAAACATTGCAGCTCTATTTTGGTAGTGTTTGCTGGCATTTTTACTTGCTAAGTAATCTTCTTAACAAGCCACTTCTGTGCAGGTTCTGTAATTTTTTTGTGAATACTTTGTGCATTCACTGCCAGCAGCCCGTCCCAAGGCTTCTGCTGATTTGTGAATTATTACGTTTTGCTGTTTGAAAGTCAAACTGATTTTCCTGTCCGTGTGTTTGTATCCTCAAGTTTGGCAAACCTTAAATCTCAGCTGTCTCCCAAGGCTGCAGGAGATACAAGATTAACAAGTGAGTAAGAAATGACCCTGAATCAAAGTTCTCCCTGTACCTCTCCTGTGAACTGACTCCCCTTGAGCCTGTTCCTGTGTCCAGGGATGCACTAGAGACTCTGACTCTTCTCCTGAAACCAGTGAATAATGGGCAATCCACTTTGGTTTTTTTTCTTTTTCTCATACTATCTGGAAGTTTCTTTGGGATTTTTCAGCTGTGGGGTTGTCTAGAATGTGGGCAACAGTGCTAATTAGGAAAATCATTGCTCCTGTAGCTCAGCAGAGGAGCACGATGTGCCCTAACGATGCCTTTCCAGTGACGCCACAGGAGGCAGCTTCAAGCCCAGGCTGGGATAAGCCAGGACAAACCCTTGGCTTGGGCAGCTTCATTAGATCCAAAATGCAATTAGGTAAACAGCTACAGAGGATCAATCAGAAAAAGAGAATACAGGAAGGCTCCTTTTAACCCTCTCCGTCTGCTCCTTGACACAAGTACGAGATGACGAGGCAAATCCGCGGCGAAGTGCCGGGCGTTGGGCCGTCCCCGCCGGCCCCCGCTGCAGGAGAGGCTCCGCTCCAGGTGCTCGTCAACACTTCCTCGTCGCTGCGGGTCACTGAGCTTCACATCCATGTCTTGATTTATTTTAGCACAGACATATTTATACCATCTGATAAGCAGTGACTGCTATAAATATGCCTGTGCACTCCCTTTTGCTATGCACCACTGAGGAAGGGGCATGTTGTGATAAATTGACCCTGAAATATAGTGAATGTACACGATTTTAAAGAGGGGAAGGATCGGGTCAGTTTGGTGTCTCTCTGTTGTGGTTCAATTAGTTATTTTTAAAGGTATCTGCTGAACTGTGGCTTCCAGGGAACATTTCTGACATTACCTATATTTTTAATCCTAATGCATGTCATTTAGCAAAACTTTATGGACACTAATAAACAAACAGGCCCTGAACTATGTCTCGGCAGCAAAGCAGTGCTATTCCTTTCCTGCTTTCCCAGCCCTCGGCACCTTCCCCAGTGCCAAGTCCTCCTTGTCAGCCCGTGCTGTGCTGTGGCCATGGCCAGGCATTGCACAGGCAGCGCCGTTTCTCCATCCCACGCCGAGACCCTCACCTAAACCCACAGCTGGCCCCTCTGACCCAGAACATCGCACACATGTTTGTGGTCAGCAAGCACCCTTTCTCCATACTGGGTCATTTCTGATGGCTTCACATGATAATGTGTAACAGAGAAATAATAAACCTGAAAAAAATCAGTAGGAAAACAAGCCCAACGATCTAGAGCTGGGTCTGTTTGTGGAGGAGGATGAAGGGCACTGGCCACCCCACTCCCAGGAGCCCCCTTAAGCCCAGGGTGACCACACACAGGGAAAGTACCCCAGGTGCAAGCCCTGAAAGGAAGGACCCAGGGCTCTGCTGGTGGAATCCTCATCAGCTCTGCCAGGTGAGAGCCAATTAGTAGCCCTTTGCAGAATGGCTGTATTGGAGCTGCTGCTGGCTGTACCTTCTCCCAAACTGTGAGTATCAGCAATATTTTTCATCTTTCAGAGGAAGTTTATAATTAGGCTGGAATTCTTCAGGAAGAGGCAAAGGCCATGCTGGTTTGGGTTAGATTGTTTTGTTACATCTCAAGGAAAAACTGTTTTTCATTAAAGAACGTGTGTTGGTGTCCTGAGAAGTGGCAGAAGGCATCTCCCCTTTCTGGTATCCAGTGTTGTGTATTTCTAAACTTGAAAATTTTTTTTCTGTTTAAATATTTGAAGCTTGTCTTTCCTTTTTGTCTCACAAAGCAAACTGAACTGTAGGGGTGGTGCTGCGAGAGCATAAGCTGGGTTAGTCCTGGTTGTACGAGCTTTGGCCACACCAACACTCACCATGTGCCCAGGCAGTGACCCGGTAGCCTGAGAAGGATGGCCCAAATGAGTGTTAGAAGGAGAATGCTCATTTCACAAGGGATTTTGGATGGTTGGTTGTCCCTACACAGGGCAGAGCAAGAAACCTGGGTAGGTGAATTGGGTGAAGTGAAGTGAGCTTTGCTGCTTTGTGTGTTTGAGCCTTTTCCCAGTGCACAACTGTTTGCTTGGTTCACACCTGATTGTGTTTGAGTAGTGATGCTTCTGGGTGTCCGTGGCCAAGTTGTTTAACTCTTTTATCTTTTTTCTGGTTTATTTTTTAAAATGTCTTTCAACTTCAGTAGCATTCCTCATACACCTCATTTGGCTGAAAAAGCCACACCTGGCACTTTAAATCCCGGGAAGCTGGATGAGCTCTGTGTGTGTACTTGTGTACAGCACACGCTCACCATTTCCATGTTGAGTTGTGTAAAACGAGCCCAGGGAGGTGGTTCTCCACTCGGTGTGACGTTGTACAGTGAAGTGTGTTACTGTGGGTTGTGATGAGAGCTGGGAGGGAAGTTCGTGGGGGGCTGCTGGACACGGGCACCAACTGTGTCTGGGCAAACTCCTTGACCACGGAGTGTTGGAGTAGCTTCCATGGGAGACACCGCTCTGCTTCGGGTATTTGCTCTTGGCCAGTGTCAGAGTCTTGGTCAGACAAGGGTTGCTTTGACCTCTGGTAGCTCCTCTCATGGTTTCCTTTAGCAGCTCACAGACTGGAGGTGGGAAGTTTTCCTGCAAACTTTGTGTCACGAAAGATGCAGAGCAGGAGGGAGAACTAGGACTGTTGTTATTGCTGTGGGCACAGAAATTTCCTCCCTGTGTCTTGCTGGAGGACAAACCTGGGCATGCCATGAAGCTCCAGACATGAATTCTTTGCAAGTTTTTTCACCCCAACTAAATCTGAAAGGATTAAAGTGGCAATTCTGTGCTGTTCTGGTAAAGCACGACACCCCCCGTGTTGTTGATGGTTGTGTGTATGGTGGTCGGGTCACATAAATACTTCATGTAACCAGAAAGGACACCGAGTACAGGCCTGTTTCTGTATCCACAGAACAATTTTGGAAGAGGGAATTTTATAATTAAAAAGTACCAAGGTACATTTTTTTTTTTTTTTTTGTTATTGTAACGCCAAAAGGAAACTTGTGCAACTTTTGGCAAATTAAAACCAGGCTTGAGTATTAGACTTTACATTGATGGTACTCGGGTATTAATCCATTAAAGTAATCAAAAGAGCTTAAATAAGAATCTGAAGGCTGCAATATATATGTCAATGAACAAGCTGTAAAACTTCCTGAAAAGGTGATTTCAAAGCCATATTGCCCAAGCTTGGCAAATTGCATATTTAATTATTTTGTCAGTCCCTCTTTCTACTCTAATCTTTTGGTGAAATACCTTTAGACATATGAAATCAGTTAAGATAATTAGGGTATGATGGAATTAGGTGTTACTTGATTTTTAAGAAAGATACCATCCTCTGCCTTGGTATAAAATGTGTGCAGACCCCAAAAGCTAGACTGTATTGTAATGTTTTCTTTTCTATAAAGATCAAAGGTCTCCAGCCCCTTTCAAGATGTTTGCAGAATTTGTTTCCTAATTATCCCACATTTACTTATTTGTGTGCGGGGACATCAGAGTTAACTCTTTGATTGTAAAGATGAGATGGAACCTTCATCCAGATGACTGCAGGCCAGCATAAGCCTTGCATCTCTAAATTGTTTTTTAGATTACCTGGCTTCTCTAATGCCAGTGTTCTGGCGCAGTTTAAGGGATGGCAGATGAGGTGTTGTGTTTGCTTTATTTAATGCCTCAGTCCTCTACAGCAAAGATTTGTTTTTCCTCAGTAAGAGTTTACACCTTCATTAATATCCTTTACAAGTTTACATACTCTTCATAAGCAATAGTAAACTATTTAGTCTTTGATTTGTCTGGGAGTTGGAACTGTTTTCACCAAAACTTTATGATCTTTCCATGATGTGGTGCCTGAGTTTCTTCAGGAGAAATTTCTATAAAAGTTTTGAAATTAGAATTTTTTGGCTCACTTCATTGACTTTATTTTCCCCCCATCTAGAGAGATATAAAAGACTGACAGGGCACACCAGAAATGTGAAAACAGGCTGTAAGGTTTGCAGTTTCAGTTGCGAAGTTACAAAAATAAAGTTGATTAGAATAGCATGAAATCTATAAAATAAAAAGTAAAACGTTTATAGGGGAAGTCTAATATGAAACATTTTTAAACAATGTGTTTTATTTACTTTTTATACATTTCCTTTCTCATATTCTTTTGAACTTTTTTGAATCTTCTCATATGTTTCCTAATTACATTTGCCTCTACGACTCCTGTCTCTATTTTTTCCCCTCGGTACCGAGGGGGTGACTGGTTTTTCTTGTTTTGTTTTTGTTGACTGTTGGGTTGTGGTTTTTTTCTCTGAGAAATTAAGACGCTGCGTCAAGCTCTTCCGGGGGAATATCCGAAAGGGCAGCCCCCGGGACTCAGAGCCCGCAGCTCTCGGGGCATCCCGCGGGATGCGGAGGGAGGGCCCCGCGGCGGGCACCGGGACCGGGCAGCGCCTGGAGACCCTCCCTCTTCGAAGAGGATCGTTCCAATATTTGACCCCTTTAAAAAGCTCCTCGGTCAGAGCCGCAGGAAACGCGAGGGGCTGCTCTCGCCCCGTCCCGCACCCACTGCCCACCCCCTGCCCTTCTTCCCCCCCCAGGACAGGACGGGACGGGGCGGGGGGCTGCAGCCGCGCTGGGCTCCCACCGCCGCGACCCCTCCCGGTGCCGGCGGCTCCGTCCGAAATCGGGAAGGGAACGATGGAGCGGAGATGGGCTTGAGCCGGCGGGAACGGCGTCTGTCCCGCCAGAAATCATGGAAAACTGCTGGTGGGGGCAGCTCCTTGTTTCCACTCACAAACTCGCATCTTGGCCAGGGTTTTCCCGAGGGGCTGGTGGCACTGACACACACACACACACACACACACACACACACACACCCCCACACACCCTCGCCAGCTCCGGTGTCACAGGGTGCTCCCGGGGCAGGCTGCCCCGCTCCCACCCCTCGTCTGGCTCCGGGCAGGAGAGGGCTTCCCTGCAGGACGGGCTCTGGTGGCCCATGGCACTTTCAGTGCCCGCTGGTCACACTTGCCCTGTGCCCGTGGCCAGCGCCGCCCCCAGCCCAGCACCGCCTGGGGATGCCACCAGTAGCTGAAGGAAACACTTGTACAGCTGCCATGGGGGGAAAAAATGCTCAAATGCTGCCTCCTGACAAGTATAAGCTTTTTTCCTTTTCTCATTGGGTCCTACTGGCCCATTTGGGGTTCAGCTTGCCACACCAGGGCTCTCCCGGAGTCTGTGAGGAAGAGGAGGGCCGTGAGTGAGCTCTGACGCTCGACACCCTGCTCCAGCTCCTGCCTGTGACACTGTCTGTGTGTGCCCCCCACATGTCGGGGTGTGGAGGGAACAGCCCTCCTGCTCCTGCCTGTGACCCCTTCCTCAGCTTCGCCCGCTGCAGGAGACCCCAAAGCCCCCGGGCACCCCCTCTGTGCCCCAGGTCCTCCTCCTGCCTCCCCAGCCCCCCGCAATAGGTCCTAATGAGCCCTCGTAGCTGCCGGGTGTGATCCATCAGCCCCGGGGGCACCCGTGTCCCGCGGGGGTCAGCGCTGGGGCTGGCCCTGCAGAGCCCCCCCGGCTGCCCGCAGCCCCTCGGGCGTCACGGGGCCACGCACCACTGACTTATGTCCTTAAATACTTTCCTGATTTTTTTCGGTGCTATTCATTTCTTTGCCATCTTAGCTCAGGTGTGAGGTTACTTATTGTTTCTTTTTTCTCTGCCTTTTGAATTCAGGGAGATTTTCTTCAGAATTCACCATCTTAGTCTTTGCTCTGACATTTTGTTTCAGTCCTTAATATTTATTCACAAAGGACTCTAAATTTGTCTCTTTCTCTCACTTTGGTAACAATAACTTTCGTATAACTCGGTAATGAATGAATTTAAATTTTCCCTCCCCAAAAAGTCAGGATTCATTTTAGTATATTCATTTGTTGTTATTCTTGACTTCAATAATATCATGGCTGAGTTTTTACATTATGTACCCAATTCAGGAAGGTGTTGGTGAAAAGTAAATAACATTTTAATTAAACACACACCAAAAATACTTCTCAGATTCTTACAGACTTCTATAAAGCTTAAACACTTCAGTCTCTAACAAATATTTTGGGTCATGCTTTGGACTATCAAGTGTGTGTCCCTCTCTCTGTAGTCAAAATTTTTAAGTTCTTTATCTTACATATGGTTACAGTTTTCAAAAATGCCCAAATGTGGAATGGAAAAGCATTGTAGGTGTTTTAGTGATAGTCCTGTTAACGGGGCTCCTGTGCACTTGGGTAATAATTCTAAGCAAACTCTGATTTTGAAGCCGGACAGGAGCGTTTGACAGAGCTTGCCCTGCACCTCCCCTGGGGGAGCGTGGGGCGACTGCCCCCGAGCAAAGCTGCTCCCAGTGCCCGGGGCAGCCTCGCACCCCGGCACCTGATCCACCCTCGTCCCACAGATTCCTACCCTGAGCTACTCGGGATCTCCAGAACCATTTATTTGGCTTCCAGATGCAATTTTGCCTTGATACCTCTTCGCTGGAAGTAGAGTTTAGAACAACAACAAAAAACACACATGGGAGGAGAGGAGGGAAATATGCAGAGGTTTTACTGAAGAATTTTTGTAAGTTCTGGACTTTGTATCTAAATTTAGAAATTCTTCACAGTTACAGGCTCCGTAGCACTGCCCCAAACGGTGACACAGAACAGTAACTCCCGGGTTTTCTGCGAAGGTTGTCCTTTAGACGTACCCATCGCGCTCCCCGGGGGGGGCTGCAGCCCTTTGCTCGCTCCTTGTGAGTGTCTGACAGAACACAGGGAAGCAGTTCCTTGAGCAACAAAGAGCTTTGACACATCTATGCAATGCTGCTGCTCCACGGGTATTCTCTTGAAATGCAGAGTTTTCATTCCCATTAATTACCGTGATGAGCAAAAAAGCTCTCTTCAGTAAACGTTCATGGAAAACTACAGATACATCTTTGTTCAAATGTTTTGTTTTTTTTAAAAAATAAACTTTCAAAATTCAACACTTAAGGCAAAATTATCCATCATGAAATACCTATGGTAAGAATTACATTGAACTTTCTTTATACTTAATTCTAAGCAGATTAATAAATATATATTAATTTCCTGAAGTCTTACACAGATAACTTCCTACAAAAGAGAAGGCAAATCTGCCCCGCGTTATTCTCCCTCAGTGTGTAGAATTGATCGTAGTTCACACTGCAGTTTTTGCCAAAGCAGCAACAAATATATTTGAATCTCTCTTAAATTCACCTAGCATTCATTTGCGAAGCCGGTCAAACCCAACTGTAAAAACGCAAGCCTTTACCTTGCTGTGCTTAGAGGGCGGCGAGGCGCGGGGCTGCGTCTCCGCGCGGTGGAAGAAGCCCGTGGAGGATTGGGGTGTGCGGAGCCTCCCTCCAGACAGGTGCACAAACACTTCCCCCTTCTAGGTGCTACCTGCTCTTTACTGGACGTTTATTACAAGTCAATGCAATTTCACAAAGCACCTGCATGCAATAAAAACCTATTACATGTGTGAGGCCTTAAGGAAATTAACGGTTCCTCCCTAGGGATGCATATTTTGTTAAGATGTTTATTACAGATGAAGTGGTCCTGGGGTAAAACATTAACAAGTTGTAGAGTGATAAAAGGAATTTTATCATTTCTCAGTGACATAAATAGGAAGAAACCTTTAACTAAATCTATAAAATTCCTGTTTCCTAATGAATTTGCTTTAACTATTTATTAACTGGATGAACTCGTTCAGGCCATGACTTGTTTTTCTTCTTCCTTACCCCCCTNTAGTGCAGGGTATTGTCTGTTCACTGATGTGAGCTCTGCTACCCAGAAAACAAATTCTATCTCAAGATCAGTTTTTTAAAACATCACTAATTTTCCCTTGTGAGTTTAGGTCAGAGCCATAAAACTCAGCTTGCTCTTGTAATACTGATTTTAAAATTAAATATAGCCTTTAAATTCTGCATTATTATAATATTGCTAACTCAATACCACTTAGATTGCATGTTAGATTTTAGGGTTCAGTCCAGCAGTTTATTTTTGGTTACCATTACAAATGCAAATTCTTTTCTTAACACCATATTAACCAAGCTTGCCTGTGCACCATTATTAGAGATGAAAGCACAGAATACTGGCTTTGGCCTAAGAATGCTCAATCTAATTGAATTATATGAATGCAGTTAAATGTCTACTTCAGAAAGGCTATATTCACTTTCAAGATTAGTTACTCCAAGAGTTAATGGGCTATTTAAACAACATAGTCCAAGAGCCAAACACAGGTGGGCTGTGTTAATAACTTTATTTAAACCGTTTTTTCCCCTTTTGAGAGGCACAAGCCATCCATTAATGCATTCATTAGAGTTTATGGCATAGTTCTGCTTTTCTCCTAATGACACTATCCAGACTCAAACTTGCTCAGCTAATTTAGCCCAGCTGCCCTTTGCCTCTCAGCAACAGGTCTCTTGTTCTTTGGTCCTACATGCTGAAGTGTCATGATGATTAGTTTTTGGTCATTGCTGCTCTTTGCAATATTGTTTTGTGTATTCTCTGCATCAGAATTGACTTTTTCTTCAGATTTTTGCTGAAAAGTTTGCGTGAAGCAGCCGCTGGAAAGGGCACGGCAGCACAGAGGCATCGCCGCGCTCTGCAGCCCCTGCATTCCAATGTGATTGAACATAGTGGTTTATTACTTTACTCTGACCAAACAAGCTCACGGTTTTAATATCCAGCTCTGCTGAAAGTATTTGTGGCAGCTCCCCGCAACTGCGGCATCTAAGCTGTGCCTTGACTTTTTGGTTTTAAATCCAATCCAAAAATGCTTTTTACTGATGTCATTACAGTTGTAAAATACAACTGAGGGGAGAAGTGCCTGTTTCTTCCAGTAGCAGCAATGCAGGTAACCTGTATGTGTTTAGTAAGGAATTCCCCAGGTACTAATGAACATCACAATGAATAAGAATGACCAGTGCGTCACTGGGAAATTAGCAGCCAGGCCAGGTCCTACCCTGCACTGTCAGCCTCTATTTTGGAATCTCTCATGTCTTTGGGTTTGTGTGTCGGGTGTTGCTGGGAGTTCTGTGTTACCCGTTGGCTTCTGGCCTGAAACGACACCTCCGCCTGCCCAGGCAGCGGGAGCCATCTTGACCAGTGTGAGGTACAGCCTGGGCCCACTCCTGCTCGGGGAGGATCACGGTGCCATCGGCCTCACACAACCGTGGGGATGACTGCTCATAGACACTCAGGCATAGATGTATTTGTGGGGAATAATGGCTTGGAACGTGTCTGTGCCTGGAGAAAGGAATATAATGTTAGTGCTTCCCAGGACAGGCTGCTGGGGTGCAGGCTCCGTAGCTCAGCATCCTGGGGCTGCCCACATTGGCACGTCCCACCCTGTGTGGGACAGGACAGACCTCACTGGCTTATGGGCCCTCTGTGCTGCTGGCAGAGTGAGCTCCTGCACCACGGATGTGCTGCCTCCAGCCAGTTACCCAGCACGGGTCACGGCTGGGCCATCCTGGAGCCTAAAGCCCCCTACCATCTGTGTGTGGGTTTGGGACAACACGCACCTCACAGCCTGACGGAGGTGGTCTTCTGGGGCTGCAAAATCCACAGAGGGAGGAGAGAGGAAAGGGTTGAACGTGCATAAATCTCTCCACGTGCTGCTCGTGTATCAGAACCTCTGCATCCGCTCAGGAGGGGAACTTTGCCTTAAACACAAAGGAATTGAACATTTTTCCATGCATTTTCATTTTGGGTGGTCTTAGGTTTTGTCTTTGATTTACCATGATTTTTACTTTGTATTGTGGAGAATCATTTTGTGCTGCTCATCCCTCGCTCGTGATCCCTTTTTGTGCTGGGGACACCCGCAGGGTGGCAGGTGTGGGAAGGGAAAATTTGGGGAAAGAAACGGCAACTCCGTTTCTCCTTTGGGCAGGAGCTGCTGGAGGTGGGGGGCGGGCATTTTCCTCTGGCGCTTTTATGGGGAATGTGTGCTGGGGGGGCNCCTCCCCCACCGGGAGCGGGCAGGGACAGTCCCTGTCACGACAGCCTCCGATAGCGGTGCGCTCCGGCCAGGAGCAGAGCAGGTCCCCCGGTCTCTCATCCACGAGTTCGTCGGTAACGGGATCTCGGTGATGACTTCTGCCGGGGGTTGCTGGAGGGTGTTTCCCCGCTCAGTGCGTGGTGTGAACGGCTTTACGGCTCCCCGGAGCTCGTCTGGCACCAGGAGCTGAGTCCCGTCGCTGGTGCCGCTGCGATGGGAACCAGCTGAAAGGCATTGCAGCGCGAGTCGGGTTTTGTCACCCTGCCCAGTTAATGAGTTTGTCCCTGTGCTGGGGTCTCTCCTCCTCGCGATAGGAGAGACACTGTATTATTTTGCCGTCTGTCGAAGGCGCTGTGAGCTGTGCTGGGAGGGATGCGCTGTCAGGGGGAGGGTGCGGGTGAGAGGTAGGGAGTTCCCGAGTCACAGCGGTCAAGCGCTTAGTGACAGCCCAAGCAGTTGCTTCTAAAGATGCGTTTACAACAGCAGTGCAAATACTACTCAGAAATCAGAAATTATTTTATAATTAGCACCAGGGACAGACGTTCAGCTTGAATCATTGCTTCACCCTGCAGCTGGAGAGGGCAAGTGAGTGTCCTGTGTCACTCTCCAGCTGGGACAGCCTTTCTGAGCTGTCTTCCACAGCGCTGTGAGCATCCCTCCTCACCAGCCACGTCTGGCCTGCAAAGTTTAACTCTAGTTCACTGTAACGCTTGCCAAATGAACTCTAGCCGGTCAGAGGCAGAAATAAAAACTAAATACTGTGGCAGGGTTGCTTGCTTTCTTCAGCTGTGAGGCAGCATGGTCTAGAGTGGAGGCAGTTGGCACTGGAGGGTCTGTTTCTCACTCAATTTTGTTTGTAAATGTTTTGTTTTCCCTAAACCAAAGAGTCTAT
The DNA here is from genome assembly GCA_013400055.1 of Nycticryphes semicollaris. Lineage (NCBI taxonomy): Eukaryota > Metazoa > Chordata > Aves > Charadriiformes > Rostratulidae > Nycticryphes > Nycticryphes semicollaris. The sequence goes on from VXBJ01004983.1 coordinate 23,086, forward strand.
GAGGCCAAAGCATTGTTATTTACTTTTGCCATTATGCTATTTTAATATTTCATGTAATACTTGTGCAGCTGAGTGCTCGCTGTGAAGCACAGCCCATGCTGTGGTGCTTGGTGGCAGGAGGGGGGGGTCACCACAGACAGCACCTCCTCTGCCTGGTGTCTGCCCATGCCAGGGCTTGCTGCTGGAGAAGGGAAGCAAGAACAACGAGAGCCTTGGTAGGCTCACAGATGGATTTGTGCCTTTTTTCTACATGTTTATGGATTAAATTCAGTGCTGCACTTTGCTAGACATTCTGCAGACAGTCATGTCCTCGTATTAATCAATATTCCCGAGGTCAGACGTGCTGTCTGGTATGCCGGCCTGGCAGCGGGCCCGCCTGCTCCCCTGCTCCGGGGCTGCTCAGTCGCTGCTTGGCTTCCAGGAGGGAACAGGCGAGATCTCCAGCGTGGGACACCAGCACGCAGGGACGCGAGGAGCCTGATGAGGTTTCCAGCAGTGAGAAATGAGGAGCCAGGCGAGGTCACCTTAGAAAGCTGTCATCTGCTGTCCTGCTGCTGGAAATTCCTGTTGGCCCCAGCACCTGTTTCCTCAGCCCCTGCTTAGGTGCAGCCCTGCTCCCTCCTCAGCACAGAGAAGGGGGCTCTGGGGGTGCCCTGACCACAAAGGTCAGTGGCAGCAAGGGACCAGCAACCCCAGGGAGAAGTGCAAGGTGACAGAATGAGTGTCATACGTTTTGTGTCACTTTGCCCCCTCTGCAAAGCCACTGTGTTCCTGTGAGCTGTCACTAAACCAGCTGCGTCCTCCATGCAGCCATCTGGGCAGCCAGCCTGTGTGCCACCGCGAGGAGCATCACGCTCTGAGGGGTGGAGGTATCGTGGAAGCCCCTGTGAAGTGCATCCAAGCAGCAGAGCAGAGCAACAGTATTAGGTCACTAAATAAAGTGCACTCTGCAGCCAGGAGCCGCTGGACTGAGCACTCGGGGTGGGACCTGCTCCAGCTTCAGCCCAGCGAGTGCAGGGACATTCCCACGCTGGCACGGCTCGTCGTGGGGGGCTGTGCCAGACCTCACCCCAGCAGGGACAGGGCAGGAAGCAATGGCCAGGACTGGGATCCTCTGCTTGTGGGCATTTATCTCAGCAGTGGATGTAAAGACAACTTGGAGTGTTCTGCAGGAGCCCAAGGAGCCTTGTGGCAGCGCTGTTTGAGGAAAAAATATTGAATGACAATTATAGATGATTATATTTTTCTTAGCCTCTGCACAAGAATTGTGTGTTGTGGGCAATGAGTATCATTATGAGGGATTACCAGTAATCCCTCTCCCTTTATCATGGCTTCTTCTTTTGATGACTTTTGGCAGACTTTTACGTAGGCACAGGAGATCCCTGTTTTCTGCAATACGCAAATGATTAATTAACACCCTTGGCAGCTTTGAATGGGAAATCTCACTGTGTGGAAAGGTGAGTTGGGTCCAACAGGCATCTACAGTATATCTGGGTGAATTGGAGCAGGATGTTGGAACTGTAACATCTTGTGACCCTAACGCTTTCATCTGCAGTGGCAGCAAAAGAGTTAATGCATTAGTTAAAAAGATTTTTAGCATGGGTCTGAACCGAGGCTGACAATCCATTATTCATAACTCCTCAGAAACCTGTAGCCTAATTCTTTTCTCTCTCTTTCGTGATTTACAGAATATTACAACAACTGTAAGCACTTTGCAGTTGGATTTTTATTGCATACTCCAAAGTGAAGAATTACGATTCAGGATTCATGATGAGCAAATGTGTTCTGGTGTTTGTACATCCTTTTCATCTTCTCTGCCCTCACCTATCGCTCGCCCCTGCTCGGAGCAGGGACCTTCTGCCATCTGCGGGGACCAGTGTGGCCGAGGCAGCTTGGCCATGGCCATGGCTCCTGCAGGGTGAAACGCCACAGGCCTGTCTGCAGCAGGAGGTGGTGTCCTGGTGGCTGGTTGGCTCTGCCACAGACAGGAGCTCCGTGCGGACCCTGGGGGGTGGGAGAGTGGGCGCGTGGGGCCGCTCAGCAGCGCTGGGACCCAGGGGAAGCGCTACCCTGGGTCCAGCACAGGGGTGTTCTCTGCTGTGCCCATTTTGCCCTTGTGCTGGACCCCGATCACCAGCTGGGCCCCGAGCAGGGGTGGAGGTGACCCTCAAGTGTGGCCATCACTTGAACTGTCTGAGGTAAAAGTCCTCCTCTCAGTTTAAGAGCAAATTTCGGGACTGTTTGGAGACCAAACAGCGTCCCCTCCTGCAGCACACGCACTGAGGGGCGCTGCCAGTACCCTGACCCATGCCAGAGGCCACAGGGGCTCGCTTTTGCTCTGATCAGCTCCTTGAAGGAGAAAACTGCCAAGAAATTGCAGTTACTGTTCAGAAACACCTCCTTCCAAGGCGGTTTGCGGGCTCGTTTGAGGACTACTGTGGCAAAGATGTAGTTAAGGGGTGGTCCATCATCCAAAAACATTTGGGTGCCTTTGCTGCAGCTCTGCGTGGCTCAGGAAGGACAACTGCAACAAGGGATAATTTTTCATTATGGACAAGAGAATTATGAGGTACAAACGAGTGTGCACAAGAAGATTAATAAATTACTGGGGATTAGCTCCAGTGATGGGTAGATCTGCTGTGTGCAGCCTTAGCCTGGCAGGACAGACAGGATCCTGCGCAGTGTTTGTCACAGATCAGAAACACTAGCCCTTTGACAGATGCCACGTAGATCTTCATTTCCAAATTCGCCCATCTGAGAAACATCTGTGCACTTAGGCTGGCAAATCTCAAGGAATGCTCTGCCAAGCCGTCCGCTTCCGCTTTTATAGCTCCGTAATCCTCGCCTGGGACTCCTCCTCTGAAAGGAGCACAAGTGTGTGCAGCTCTTCAGGAAAACTGCGTAGGTCCAGGAGAAGTCTGCAAGGAAAAGATTCACGGCATGATCAAAAAGCCCAGGCCTTTTACAGACAGGGCTCAATAGGTGCTTTAAACAGCAATAAATAACAGCAAGGAGGAGGGGAGCAGATTAAAGAGCTGAGACCTGCGCAGCCCCGTTCTTGGCTCGCTCTCGCTGCTCTCCCGCAGCAGCAGGACCCCGGTGTCTTGTAGGGTCACAGACACAGAACCTTCACCTGGCACCGCAGGACGATGCGGGTTCTGTAGCCATCCCTGTTCAGGCCAAATCAGAGAGGGCTTCAGGGCTCAGCTCTGGCATCTGATGCTTGGAGACTGGGGGGTTTTCCCTGGAAACCCACCACACAGTCAGCTCCCTGGCAGAGTTCTCGGTCGTTTGCTGACCCCAGCCATGACACAACTGCGTTGTAAATGGAGCTCTCAGTTAAGTGTCAGGACCCTGGATCTCAGCCTGGCCTGCAAAAGTAAACACTCACCTGAAGTATGGGAACCATGGTGAACTCTCTTCTGAGTGTTAAATCCTGATCCTAGCCGAGGTTGCTCAGCCCAGTGTGTGACATCCCAAGGCAGAACATCCCACTGTCAAGAGCTTTGGAGCCCTCAGGCTCTGGTGGTGGGATACATGTCCCAGTAGCCCACTACATCCTCATTGCACTGTTTGCAAATTGTCATTTTATTATTTTGGGGAGGAATCTCCCTGCTGTTTTTGCTGATAAGGGAGGGGAGAAAATGGAAGCAAAGAACCAGAGAGGGAAAGCTGCGCTCGCTCAGGGTGCAGCATGGGTCTGTTCAGGGTATCCTCGAGGGATACCCATGTGGATACAGCACAGATGCTACTCTTACTGGTTTTGTACCAGTTTGATTTCTTCAGCAACATTTAAGCTACTGAGAGGTTGGACTTGCACCCACTCCTGCCAGCAGGATGAGCATACAGACCGTCCCTCAAAAGTGTCACAGGGTCATTAAGTGATTAACGCTGCTTTGCTCTTCATCTGTTTCTTCCCTGTGTGTTTTCCCTTTGCCGTTAAACTGCACCAAGGCACCACCCTCTACACACTTTACACACTTCCCGCTGTGCGTGGCCCTGGCCAGGCTCACCCCCACCTTGAAATCCGCTTTTCACTGCGGCGTGGCCGAGCTCAGCCATCGCACCAGCGAGAAACACCTCCAGGGTGCTGGGATGGGCGGCGAGTTACCCTCGAGTTTCCATGGGTGCTGTGTGTCAAAACAGTAGTTACACAGCTGTTCTCCTCTGCAGGACACAGAGGAACGTGGCAGCAGGACACCCTGCAGCCACCGAGGTGTGTGTGAGCAAGTGGGGTGTGCGTGTGGGGCACAGGCAGGAGAGGGGGCTTTGCTGGCATTGCCAGGGGAGTCACTTATGGAAACTCAGGCATGTTTTGCAAGCTGCCTGTAATTTTGGCAAATAGCATTTTGGGAGTCCAAAAGATGTTGAACCCCCATTCCTAGTGATGCCACAGCCCTGGGGTGAGTGTGCCCAGAGAGCTGCTGGGCTGGGGGCTTTTGCTGTTGCTGAAGAGCAAGGGCAGCTCTCAGCATCCACCTCCCCAGCAACAGTGGGGCTCTGGCTCCCAGAGTGGACACTGGCCCCATCCCAGCACAGCCCCTCGGCCCACAGGACAGCCCCTCCAGCTGTGGGGAAGGTGCTCAGCTGGAGGGTGCGGGGAGGAGGAGCAAGCGAAGGTGCAGGTATTGCTGACCATGTGCTCTAGAGCTGGTCTGTGATGGTTCCCCTTGTCCCTGCTTTTCTCCCTCCCCTTCACAGCCTGTGGGTGAATTCCCTCAATGCCACGTCTCATCCTGTGTCTTTTTGCCTCCACCCCTTTGCAGCCGCCAGCTCCTGTGCTAGTTATAAAACAAGGCCCATTTCCCCAGGGGACTTTGAGTTTGGAGCAATTCCGGGAAGTCTCTGGATTTTCCATACACAATCTGCAGCAGTCACTAGGGGGGGTTTTGTGCTGTTGTTTTTTGTTTTATTTTGAGAGAAACCTTTGGAGAAGTATTAATAGCCTAGGGGCTGCCCCAATTTTTTCCATTTGTGCAGGCAAACACATATTGATGGGGAGGAGCAGAGACACCCACAGCACCCTCAGGGCTGAAGATCTTTCATAGGAAATTGTTGTTTTCAGACAGATGAAAGCAGATCCCTTTCATTTTTTGTAAGTGCACGCAAGGTAAAAAAGAAAATTGCCTTTCAGGTGTGCTGATGTTATGCCCTTGGATTCAGGCTGGGTCTTGGTGGCGCTTGCTCTCAATGAGTCTGAAAATGAGATGCTAAAAAGGAATAGCAGAAGGGTTTGGTTTTTAAAAAAAGCGTCCCCTGAAGATGGGTGCTGACAGGTTGGTGGCACAGCGAGGCTGCACCAGGGACACGGGGACAGGTCATGGTGGGGCCCGGTGCTGCTGATGGAGAGTGGCCACATGGTTCCTGCTGGCCTGGTGTAGTGGCCAGAGCCCAGGGCCCCTCGCCCGCTGCAGCAGCCCGTGGCCCAGGCACCTCTGCCCTGGCACCAGGGAAACCTCACCTAATCCCCTGCCACAGCTGTGCCTCTGCTGCATGTTCTTTTTCCCTCCTGCCAACAAGGAAGGCAGTGTGTTTTCTTAACATTTGAGGGCATGATTTATAAACAACCATTAATGCGCCTTTTAACCTCTTTTTTCATTGTTTAAATTTCAAATTTTTTGGATGCGAACTCCTTAAATCAGTTCAATATGCTCTGAAGGGCTTTGCTAGAATTCAAGTTGAATTGCTTCCAAATGGAAACACTTACAATCCAAAAAAAAAAGCACGTCAGTGATTTTAATTCACTCTCCAATGTGCATGTAGTCTTAAACTGAAGTGTTTCCAATACTTATAGATGCCTCAATTTGGTGGTGATTTGAGTATAGGTGTAAAAAAAAAAAAAAANATACCTAGGGCTTCACAAGGGATTCGCTTGGGTTTAATTGGGATTCCTGTAAAGCTATGCAGAACTTTGGCAATGAAACTGGAAACCAGGTGAGCTCCTGGTGAACCAGTGTGAGTTTTGGTACGACCTGCGTGGCTTTGAGGTTTTGGATGGGGACCAGGCAAAATTCACTGAGTTCACCTGATCCTTCTTTTCAGTTTTGGAGCTTATTTCTAGCTTGATGCACAAACCCAGACCTGAGGGCTCTGGATTTCCCTGTTTGGGGAACTTTCAGAATGAGGCAGATTGAAAACCAGTCATTTGAGGGTCGCACTGTTCCTCCCTGGAGGACCTGTGGTGTTCTGTCCTGGCTCGAGCTGCCCCAGGGTTGGCTTCTGCCCCAAGTCACAACAGGCTGGTGATGTGTTTCCTCACTGTCACGTACCATCCCAGCGCAACGTTGAGCTCTGGTTGTGAACAAGAAAAAAGTCATTGAGAGAACGGAAAATTCACACCTAAACACCATAAAATGGCAAGATTTGCTCTCTCAAAGTTTTACTGACGTGAATTCCCCTTAATCCATCTAATATAAAATTTCATAGGTGTGATTTTTACAGTTGAAATACTACTGGAATGAGAGAGAAGGTATCTTTTACAAAAGTGATTTCTTGTGATGTGAAGGTGCCCACCCAGCGCTGTCTCAGCAGGGTAGGTGTCTGTCCCCCTTGGCTGAGCTGGCCCTGTCCCTCCCCATTCTGCAGGGCCACGGTGGGGGACAGTGGAGGAGGTTTTGGGGGACGGATGGCATCTCCAAGGCACGGGAGGAGAAGGCAGACCACATGTGCTGGTGGGAAACACCCAGCAAGGGCTTCATGTGCTGGGTCCCTACTTCTGAATGGACTTTTTACCCTCTTCCCACCCCGTGCCATCGACAGGTGTGGGATTGTCACCCACTGCCTGGGACTGGAGGGACGACCCTGCTGCTTGGAGGGGAGGCAGGGCCACTTGGTTCATAGGCACCCAGATGGGACAGGATGCTCTGTAGCAGAGAATGTCCTGTGCTAAGAAAAAAACCACTTCAGACTCAGTCAAAAACTCCCATCTAACCATTTACCATAATAAAAACAGCTTTGGGGTTTTTTTAAGAGCACCATGTTACATTCCAGTCATTTGGTGCAGAAAAATAAATTTTGTTATAGGGCTTTATTTCTCCAAAGTTTGTATTAAGAGTTAATCTGTCATTTTAAAATAAGTAGAAAAACTTCATCTTTCCACTGTATTTTGACTTGTTTTCTTCTTTTTGAATTCTTAGTAGGGGAAGAACAACTTAGAAAAAGGAAATGGAAAGAGGACTCTTTCTCATTTCTTTCCATTTCTACGAGGAAAACTGGGGCGGGAGAGGGGAATAATTTTTCTTTAATTTGCTTGCTTTTAAAAATCAGAGAAATAGCAGCAACTCTTGCATGCATTTGATCCTATTTAAGGCTATTACACTAGAGTGGAAACGGAAAACTGTAAAAGTGGGACTGGACACATGGAAATGCAAAACATGAACGGCTGCAGCATTTAAGCTGGTTGTTTATTTCGCTTACAGTAATGTTTGCTAAATGTTTCTTTCAGTAACTACAATATAATGATACGTTGTTTTAACAACAAAGGAAAAAACAAACAAACTAACAAACCCAAGTTTCAGCAACTTCTACCTGGCCTGCAGGGCTAGGAGACCAAATACACCATACACACCAAACATAAGGCAAATCTGGAATAAAATACTCATCTTTGGTAATAAGAGTAACTAAGCTTTTCTACAGATGACCAGAGGCAGGGCAAACACTGCTTTCTGTGGTGGTTCTAGGTTGGGGTGAGGCAGGGGTTTGCCCAGTGCAAACATTCCGTACCCAGACCAATGCAGGAATCGGCCACAGCAAAAGCTCGAGCTGGATTGTTCAAATCATCTTTTCTGAGAATAAGACATACAAAAATGTAGAAGCTGAGGGTTTTTTCTTTTCTCTACTGCACACTACAAATTCCCATATCAGAATTTAACGTATGAAATTTCACAGACCTGGCTTCATTGTTCGTGTCTGAACCCCAACTGAAATGGTTTCATAAAATCCGCTTTCTGATAAGACGTGATTTCCAACCTCCCTGTCCCTGCTTGTGGAAGGTGCCATGGGGCTGCAGCGCAGCCCTGCGTGGGGTGGGAGGGATGGGGAGAAGGTGGGGTTGTGACTGCGTGTCCGTGTCAGCAAACCCACAAACCTGGGGCTGCGGGGGTGGCTGGGGGCGTTTGGCTCCTGTGAAGGCAGCCGTGTGCCTGCCAGAGCAAATCCCCAAACTGCACTCTCCTGGTAGCTTAAACATTTCGGTTACATTCCAGCAGGATGTGAAACGCGTCTCGCTTTTTTTCTGCTTGTGTTTATTAGATATTCCTCTGACCTTTCTTATTTTCCCCAAAGAAGGAAGCTGTGGTTTAGTAGTATAAACACTGCGAGCATGCTAAAGAAATGCCAAAAACATTCAAAACACATGTATGAGCCCGTGTTAGTTTAGGCTCAGTTTGCAACATGTCAGGATGCTGCTCAGGGCAGTCTGGGCCTACGTGTAATCTTCTCCAGTTTTACTCCTGTGTGCTAAGTTTAATGAAAACCTCCTGAGGTCCACATGCCCAGTGCTCTGAGGCCGGGGGCACACACCCTACAGGTTTCTCCTGTCAGGAGCAGCGGGTGTCAGCCTGGGACATGGGGGGGTTGCAGCACTCCCTCACTGACCCGCCACTTGGCCACTGTTGAGGTGTTGGGGCTCGTTAGCTGGAGGAAGGGGAAGGGCCTGGATGCTCCTGCCATAATGTGATCAGGGTGTTGGTCAAGGCTGGGCTGTGAATTCAGCGATGAGTCTGTCCTCATAGGACCATAAGATGATTAGAGTTGGAAGGGACCTTAAAGATCATCTAGTTCCAACTTGCTTGCCTGGGTGGGGACACCTCCTCAAAGCCCCATCCAACCTGGCCTTGAACCCTTCCAGGGATGGGGCAGCCACAGCTTCTCTGGGCAACCTGGGCCAGGCTCTCACCACCCTCGCAGCAAAGAAGTTCTTCCTGACATCTCATCTCAATCTCCCCTCTTTCAGTTTAAAACTTTTCCCCCTAATGCTAAGGCTACCCTCGCTGATCCAGAATCCCTCCCCAGCTTTCCTGGAAGGGGCTCTGAGGTCTCCCTGGAGCCTTCTCTTCTCCAGGCTGAACCCCACCAACTCTCTCACCCTGTCCTCACAGCAGAGGGGCTCCAGCCCTCCCATTGTCTCTGGGGCCTCCTCTGGCCCCACTCCAACAGCTCCATGTCCTTCTGATGTTGGTAGCCCCAGAGCTGGAGGTGGCATGGGGAGTGTCTCCCCAGAGCAGAGCAGAGGGGCAGAATCCCCCCCCTCGCCCTGCTGGCTACACTGCTGGGGATGTAGCCCATGGAGCAGGGGGTTTCTGGGCTGCCAGCCCACGCTGGAGCATGTGGAGCTTCTCATCCGCTGACACCCCCAAGTCCTTCACCTCAGGGCTGCTCCTCAGCCATTCTCTGCCCAGTCTGTATCTGTCAGGGTCACTCTCTTCCCCCTCTATACCATAATGGCACCCACAGTGTGGAGTGACCCTTTGAGTGTTCTGGCTTTCATTTTCACTCTGTTTTTGCTCATTCATCAGTACTGGAGACAGGCCCAGGCCAACCCAGCTGCAGGTGCTGGAGTTTGCCCAAATGACATTGCCAATTCTGTGATAATTGGCTGTGTTTGTGATGCCTCATTTACCACTGTCACGAGAGCAGCTCCTTAACCAGAGAAGGGGTATCTGGTGTGACTGAGTAAAACTGAGGTGGAAAAGGAGCTGACAAATGTGGGAGCCTAAATCAGCATTAGAAGGAACCCAACAGATTTTTTTGTGTGTTATTTCTTCATTTTAAAAGACTGCTTTTATTTTACTCTACCTGTTCCTTTGATTTTAAACACCACAGATGTGAAATCCAGATTCCAGGCCAAATTCTGCCTGTCTCAACTATTTAATATCACATTTATTCTTTCAATAGATTTCAAGCAAGGATAAAATAAAGTTTGGCTTTTAAAGCACATTTACTACACAAAATTGTACCATCCTCAATGGCATAGTAGTTTCCCTCTTATCTTATTGCAGTGCATCTCACAGTCTAGGTTTAGCATCCCACAACTAGGCTGTATCTTCAGATTTCAAACAGATTCACCGATACCATAAGAACCTAAATGACCAGGCAGCAGGGGGATTTGATCCACCATAACAGTCTAAAATGTTTCTTTCTTGGATACAAGATGTGTGTTATCTTGACAGCATGAAATTCCCATTTCTAGAGTATGTGTTGTCTGCAGAACAGCATGAAACAAAGACACCCTGTAGATCTTCCATCATTTCTTGCTAGAACAGAGACAGCACTAGGGATGCTGAGCCATAGCAAGGCATAAACATACGTGTATTTTCCAGACCAAAGTCCAAAACATCCCCTGCTCCTGCAGCAAGCAGTTAGTTCGTTAGATTTCATGGTGCATTGGCACAAGTTGTTCAATCTTTTCATGTCCACAAACCAAATGACCAGGGAAGCATGTGGGCAGGGGAGCTCATCCCCTGGCATGCAAACTATGCACATGAGGGGAAGAAGCACAGGAAAAGGGAAAAAGCTGGAATTTCCAGTGAGTGCGAGTCATGCCGCCCAGGGCTCATCTCACAGGATGAGGACTAATGAAGCACAGAGCAGGCAGCCTGGCTTTCTGGGGCTCAGAGAGTGACCCCATCCTCCTGCCCAAATGCCGGCTGCACATCAGTATCTGAGGTGACATCATCAGGGCATCTAAGGCAGGAAAATTTGAAGGGTTTGCTCCTTTTATTTCCTGTTCCCTGTGACTCTGTGCAATTCCCCTCTCCCCAGCCTCCAGGTGAGACCCTAACGAGGTCTGGGGTGGTAAAAGGGTACATTTCAGCCAGGCTGGGGCAGCGCCAGCCAAACCAGTTAAAGAGGCTCACCTCTGCTGCCTGGCAAGACAAACTGTAGAGGAATAAAAACAAACTTTCTTTCAAGCCTCAGAAGGGAACTGCATTTGGATGCTGGGAACATCCAGCAGACAGCATGGCAGGAGGCTGGGTCTGTGCAGGATCCACCCCCTGCAGTGGGACCCGGTGGTCCCCAGCTGCCCCGGAGATGGGGAGAGTCATCTGAGGGTCTGCCCAAAGCTTTTGTTGTCCCAGCTGCCAGTCGAGCCCTCGGTGATCTGCCTGTTCCCTCTTACTGCTCACTGTATGAATAGCTTTTTCCTTTAACTTAATTGCCTTCATCCTGCCTCCTGAGCCTTGAGCTTCAGGAGCAGAGGAATAGTCTGAATTTGGCCAGGAATTAATAGATACTAAAGCATCTCTGCTCTAGTTGCTGACATGTTTCCAACCTGGAATAATTAGGAAATATCAAGCGTCGTGAAAAGCAGTTGTCTCCCATTAGATTTCCAGCCTGGTCTCTGAGCCAGAGGAATCAGATAAGACGTGGTGATGTTGGGGAATGCTTATACAAACCAGACTCACCCTTCTTGCACATTGGATACATCAATGCATTACACGCACCGATCTTTCAGTAGACATCTCAATAAGTAGCCTCCAACATATAAAATAATTAAATCCTCTTCATCTCCCTGTTAAACCCTTCCTGTGTTTTTCTCCTTTGTGCTGGTCCCTCCCTTCCTGAACTTCCTGTGATGTAGGATTTCTGGGTGACTGCAGCACCTCGTGCGTGTGCAGGAGGACTGGCTGCACATGTGTGACCATCTCCGTGTCCCCATGTCACAGCCCTACTCTGCTCTTGCTTACTTCTGGCTGACTCTGGGCAAGGGTCTGAGAGGTGATGGAGCTGTAACCCCGATGGTCCCCGGGTGCTGAAGGACCCCAGGGCTGGGGGCTGGGTGCTGTACCCACGCTCCGCATGCCACATCCCTGTGCTGTGTCAGCCCATGAGGCAGTGGTGGTGGCAGGAGGCTGCTAAGCTGTGGCTGAGGTGATTTGCCCAGTTCTCGGTAACACTGGTGACCGGCACGCACCGCAGATGCTCAGCCACTAGAAGCCCCTGGCTTGATTCTTGTTAGGTGCTGGGACCCGTCACACAGCCTGGCACAAGAGTGGGCACTCCCAGCGGGGTGGAGGTGGGCTATGGCTTGCGGCTGAAGCCCCTTGAGCTCAGGACCGTCCCCTTGTCCTTCCTCGCCCTCTGCAGACCAAGACACGGATGCGTGGAGCCGTTTCGGTCTCTCCAAAGGCAGCACAGTGTACCTGAGGCAACCTATCACAGTTCTCACACCTTTCAGGTCCTGACAAGAAAAACAAGTGTTTTGAGGTTTCTCTCTGTGTCACACACATTGGACATTTGCGTCATGTAATTAATTGTCCCTGTGGTGCAAATATCCAAGAGGAAATAAATAGTTTTAAAGGTGCATAACGTCTGGGAAGTGTGCACCGCGCTCTGATCTCTGGGGAGCAGCTCCATTTCCTGAATGCGTTTTGAACCTACCACTTCTGACAGATCCCGGTGTTTCTCCAAGGCATTTGCCCATCAGTTACAGAACCCACTTCAAGCCCAAAATAAGGTTACCAATGTTTTCTAGTATTTTTTTTATTAACCACCTCCACCATCTTGTAATTTAAAGCACCTGTCCATTTAAATTTTCCTTCTGACCTACTAAATAACCCTGCATGATACATACAATGAAACTAATGGCTTTTGGATGATGTTGTTGAAAACTAGCTTATGAAAAGTGAGTGGAACGAACCACACTGCAGGAAATCCTTTTCATACCCCCTGGAAAACTGAGCTGGAACACCTTTCTGGTTCAGCATACGGGACTGAATTCTTAAACAATTATCACTCACTTTGCACTTGAAAAATGAGGACTGTCTTGTGATTTCTCAGTGTTGTCGGTGTCGCTGTGCAGCCCTTTCCATGGCATTTTGTGAGAAATGCCAGAGGCTTTGCACGCCCAGGTGCGTGGTGAAACCAAGAGCACTTGCCCACCAAAGAGAGCGCCGTGCAGAGAGACTGTCCACTGCCTTCTGCTTCACTTACTCCTGTTCTTACAAAAATAGAGAGCTTTGGGTTTTTTCAAGGAGTACTGGATAGATTTTCTTCCAGCTAGAGCAGAAGCAGCTCTGAGCTTTTACTCCGATTACCATTTCAGTATCCGTGATTCTATGATCTGTGGACCCTGACGGCACAAGCTTGGCAAGGTCACAGGAAGGGTACCAGGTGCCACGGCACATGGTGGTGCTGCTCTGGGTGTCTTTGGTTTCGGGTTCTGGAGGGCTCAGGAAGCTGGGAATGCCAGCACCAGCACAGACTGTGTGGGAGGCGTAATTACAGACCCGTCCCATCCTGGTGTGCTGCCTGTAGGCGCAGAGAGGGCTCCAGCCCCGCTGCCCACAGCGCTGCCTGTGCCGATGCTGGCCCTCAGTTCCCTGCGTGCTGCTGAATGGGATGGCTGTGTCCACCATGGCCATGGGTGATGGGACTTTGACAGCTTGTAGGTGTCAATTTGGATTTAAAATTACTTTTTAGTTCGTAATTTAGTGTGAAAAATACAATGGGTTAATGCTGAAATTACCCTAATGAAGATTTTCTTGTTTTTGAATTAAAAAAAAAAAAAAAGAAATACTTTGGCTGAATTCTGGCTGATTCTAAGTGCTATCCAGGTCCTTTTCTGCAAAACAGCCCAGTATAGATAAACACTTCACAATCTTAATTGATATAATACCTGTGATGTATTGTAATAATTTTGCCTGTGCAGATACCAAGCAGCATCCGTTACCCCTGGAATAGCCCTCAGCAAGCTTATGGTTATATGTTTAGAAGCTATTCTTAGTAATGGTGTAGGATAACACTATCCATAGTTAGCTACAGATTGAGGTTATGTGATGCTCTGTGGTGGTGTCTGTGGATCATTTGTGACATTCACTTTTGAATTAAATGCAGCATGAAATACAAATAAATAAGCCAGACATTAAGGTGGCCATACACAGTACACTGTGCAGGAAAACAGCTGGAAAGAGAGAAGCCTGGAAGAAAAGCAATAATCATGAAAGCACAGAGATTAGCCAAAATACACCTAAAACAGATTCTCACACTCAAAGAGAGCTCACGGGGCCACAAGGAACACCCTGATCAATACTGGATAACATTTGATGGGTTTTTCCTTTTTTAAGCCAGGTCTTCAAACTTCTGAAGGCTCCAGTCCTCAGGGGCATCTCAGACCCCCCAGCTAATTCCCTGGATGCTGAGGACCCGAGGACAGGATCAGGTGCCCATGGAGGGACATAGCATCCACCAGCACCTTGTGTCAGCAGGAGGAACGCAGGTTTCTGTGCTGTATCCCAGCAGGAATCTGCTCCGGTTTGGCAGAGCATCTTGTGCCCAGACAATGTCCAGCCCCAGAGATCCCTGGCAGAATCCCATATCCCCAGCTAAGATCACAAAAGCAGGGAGTTTCTGGTTTTTTCACAGAAAGCCACCCCTCCTGATGGCTGGTCAGGTGTCGTTAGCTACATCCTGGCAGGGGCTTGCCACAGGCCTCTGAGATTTGTCATAGTGAGTAAGAAAAAGATAGTTCAAGAGTTAGGTAATGATGTGCGCTGAGAATTGGAGACTGCAGAGATAAAAGGCAACTAGTAGCAAAGCAAAAAGACTGACACCACTTAAAAGGGCAGGAGAAGTAAAATGGCTAGACACATCATAGCCTTAATAGGAACCACATGAGAGATGTTGATCAGAGAATGCTGGCAAACAGATGAGGTCTCTGAAAAAAAAAGAAAAAAAAAAAAAAAGGAGGAAACAGAAAACAAGATGGAAAGATAAAATTTCAAAGCAAGCCCTAAATGGGTAGCAGTTCCAGCTAATAGGAAGACCTGTAGTGATTTTGCCAAGTAGTACACAGAGAAGCTGATGATCATTAACATCTTGATAAATTTATTATCAGACAGTTCGGTCCTGTCAATATCAATTCCTTCCAAGAGACTAGAGGTGGTTTTGTAATGTGAGTAAAAGTAAGTGAATCCCTAAAACAACCGATCCTCATTGTTTACATCTTCATGTACTAAACACTCAGGAGTTAACAGTAGGACAGGCATGAGAGCAACCACCACCAGCACTGGAGCCCGCAGCCATGTCACCTTCCTTTCTCTTCCCCTGGCATCTCCTGTGTCCCCCACGGGGTTGCCCACTGGGTCCTGGCACAGATGGGGAGTAGCAGAGCCCCCCGCTCCGCCCCACGGTTCCCTCCCTGCTGCACAGTTTCTAGGAAAAGCTCTTTTTACCATCCACCCTGTGAATATGGGGAAAGGCAGAGGCCCCGGCAGCAGGTTGAGCAGCAGCAGGAAGCACAGATGTGGGCCCTGGTACAGCTTTGGGATGATGCCAGGAGGGCTCGGGGGACAGGTTCCACAGGGGGGGGACATGAGATGTGTGTGCGTGCTGCTGCTGGTAGGGATTTAGGCAGTGCAAGAGCTAGATCTCCACAGGCCCAGCTCAGCAGGGAGAGGAGCCTCTCCCCACACACAGAGCCCCCGAGCCCGACAGAGAGAAGAAAAACTGAATCTCAACAGTCTCGTCTGCTCCTGTNTTCCCCCATCACTTTCTGATGGATTCACAGGCTCTAAACACACACTGAAGTTGTCCACGGGCAGCGAGTCGCTCACTTGCAACTCACTGCCAGTAAGACACAAAAGAGGCCCAGAAATTTCAGGGAGAGCTGGAGGGTTGGCTGCTGCACCCAGGACACGTCTGCTCTGCACACAGGGAATAGCACGGCAAAAGCAGCGCTCCAGAGAGGATCCACTCCTGTGCTTTATGGAGCTTGATATACCTTGATTTTTATAAAGTTAATTATTCATGCCTCACACCAGGCTTTGCAGTGAGGCTCTGCCACATTCTAAAACTAAAAATAATCTTCTTACATTTTTAATCAGGCTTCGTTATGAATGGCAGATGCTTGAAACTGAAGTGAAAATCATCATCAGTTGTATTTATTGGCTAAATTCCTGCTACATTCAAAGCTTGAGAAAAATCAAACATATTTGACAGCTGGTAGAATGAAAGGGAAGGATAAATCTTACCCTGACAACATACACCATACTTACCACGAGCTGTTAAACTCAAAGGAGCATCAGCCTTCACCCAGAATAGCATTAGTGCTGTAACAGGGCCCCTAAATTACTGCGCCGTTGTCAGGGGGAGGAGAGGTTTGCTCTGCGGCTGCCGGGGTGCTGTTTGTGCCATGCCACTCCATCCCGGACCCGTGCCTGGTGGGATGGACGGGGTCCATGTTTCAGCCTCTGGCTCTGCCGGGTGCTCCGGGTCTCACCCTTCCCTTCCCAAGCAAGGCTGGGGACAGCGTGGATGTGTTGGGGACATGGATTGCCTCTGAGCCTCTTGTTTTGCAGGAAAAACAAGAGTGCTGCCTGTGCCCGAGTGCCCAGTGAACACGACCACTAACAATATTTAAGAGCAGAGGTGTGGTGTTGTGTCTGTTTCAGCTCACGCGTGTGCACAACAGAAAGTGCACGAGGCGCCCGGTTGTGGCTGCGGTGGCTGTGCCGGGCAGTGGGGACAGGAGGGATGGGGCACTGGGGCCATGCCCTGCAGAGCCACAGGGAGAGGGACACCGAATGCCCAGCCAGGGACAGCACCCGACCCCTGTAGCCCTTCTGAAAACAAGGGATGGTCGATATCTCTTCCATCAGGGCAGCAAGATGATTTCCCAGTAATTTAAGTACAGAAAGATAAAGTTTCAGCTAACTTGTTAACCTGATTGGGGAGCACTAACTCCTGGGTCACATTTCACCCCCAAATAATTGGGGAATTATGATTTGCATTCATTCCCTCTTCACCTGCGGGTCAGAGGTCTGCTGCATGTCCTACAGCATTTGAACAGCTGGTTTGAGGTAACGGGGATGGGAACATGTCACCCGGGCAGGTTACACCACCATGAGCAACCCCTGTGGGGCCAGCCCCCTGCCTCCCCCCGCCCCAACACCACATACCCTCTGCCTTTGGCTCTTATCACAACTGGTTACGGGACTCTGAAACACTTGCTAACTTTCTGCTGAGACATATTTTACGGCCTTGTATTGCTTGAAGACTGTCTGTCTGTGAAATACATTCCTAAAGGGAACACGGAATAAAAAAAATATGTCTGAAAAAGTAATGCATGAGTTACAGAAAAATCCCATTTTACTACCAGAGGTTTGCAGATTATTACTTGGGTCTGTTTTCACTTGACTTCACGCTATGCAGATTTAGTAGGTTACAATTAAATAATTCTGCAAATGAGTGATGTACTGTGTCTGTAACACCATGCTCTGTACCTATATCAATTAGTATTTGCAAGTATTATATTTAGCTTTCTACTGAATATTATCAACCTCAAATTTCAACATCTTTCACAAAATCAAAATCTCTCTACAAAGGGCCATAGAAGTGTCTAACCTTATCTAATTCAAAAATGAACTACAGGTTTACACTAAAAAGAAACAGTCCCAGAAAATATTTTATTTACCCAAGCATTATCACTCATAGAGTTAGCAGATGCAATGCCACTAAAATCCTAGGAAAGTGCATAACAAAAGGGAATTATTTAGACTCCAAGTGTGCGAGCAGCAGCATGCCCCGACAGACACAGGTGCTGTGATCCCTGTTCAGAGGACATTAGGGCAAGGATGGGGTTTCGTCTTTGATTTCCCATCTGCATCGTCAGTCATGGCCCCTTTCACCCTGGCCCAGGGTCCCCCCACACCCTCCTGCACCTCCCGCTCTGCTCCATCCCCTGACCCGTGGCCGTACCCGAGGTCCTTTGCCTGCCCGATCCCCAGCTGAAGGGGCAGCAGGACAGTCCTTGTGCTGTGGAGCATCTGCTGGGCCTCACCTCTCACTGCCAGCACCCACCTTCCTGATATGTCAGGAGTCCTTTGCACATTCAGCAGAGCAGGGAGGAGATGGGCCCAGCAACCCCCAGCCCTGACACAGACCTTTATGGGGAGCCAAGAAATTGATCCTTGGGTCCCTGCCACTTCCCAAACTCACTTTCCTCTAACTTAGGCCCTTTGCATCTTATGAATTTCTCCACCAAATTAGTTTTAATCTCCCATTCTCTTCCCTCCACACTTGCTCAGTGCACAGGGAGCACCAACCTGCCAGCCCGCTCTGGCAGCTCCCGCGTTCCAGACCTGGGGTCGGGGCAGGTTGTGGAGCTGTGACAGGATGTGTTATCGACTGTTTGCTTAAAATCACCAGGAGAAGCTATCTGAAAATTCCAGCAGCTTTCTGAAGCCAGCAGTTTTCCCACATCTTTGCCTGCCTTATAGATAGATGGATGGATAGATGGATGGGTGGATGATAGATAGATAGATAGATGTATTTCCCATGTTACTCAATTTGTTCCTGAATCATACCTGAGCCTCTGCAATTACTAACATGTTTTGCCAGGGTTTCCTGCTTAGGTGAGTCTCTTTTCTTTGTGAGGGGCAGCACAGAAGTAATTTTAAAGCCTGCATTTTAATTAAGCTTTTGCTTTTACTCCCTTTGAGATACAGGTGAAGAGTCACATGAGTTAGATTTATCCTAATTAAACATCGGTATGGGCTAAGGTAGGTCTCTTCCTGATCCTCTGACTGCTGCTCAGAGGCAGTAACTTCATTCCTGACCTTTCCCTGTCCCTGCTGCTGATTCCCCTCTGGACCTGTGTAGCTTGAGGCTGTGGCTGGAAAAGGCAGAGGAAGCTCTTTCTGGGCAGCCTGCAAAAAAGATGCTGCCCTGGTGGGTACTAAAGGCTTTGACGGGACCTCAGCACTGAACAGCCTGTGCTGGAAACGGGCTTTTGCCAGATGAAGGGGGATTAGATTGGCAGAGAGAAAAACTGTGTTTTCAAACTTCAAAGCACTTTTTGCCAATTATGAACCCTATTAAAGTCAGTGGTGAGGAAGTGTCCCCGAGCGGGTCTGTGCCCTCTCCCTGCAGTGCCGGGTCCACATGGGCTGAGTGGGCTTGGAGAGACCCGTCCCCCTGCCAGTCTCCTTTTGTTTGCAGAGTGGTACTTTACACAGAGCTGTAGTGTAGACAATGTGTAAACTGTTGGGAAAGAAGAAAATGATTTTGGGTTGAGCGCTTTGTCTGAACTTTGTCCTTTTCTCAAGCAAAAGAAAATATTATTTCACCCTTTAAAGAGCCACACATAATAAGAGGCAAAATGTCAAGACCAATGTTGATATAAACCCCCAAGGAAAACAAACATCTATGTGGCTTCTCCAAAAGGTCTCACTTCCTCACCCCTCTCCCCTAGTTTAAATGGATTTAGTAACAGAGGAGGAAGAGGGGGGAGGGAGTGAGGGAGGGCTTCTCCTCTGGTCGCTGCTGAAGGTCCTTGCTCTGCACGGACCCGCCGTGAGGGTCCAGCCATGACACACCGGGCACGGTGCCTGCCCACGCTGCTGACATCTCCCTCTGCCCTGGGAAAAGCTGGGTGCATGAGGCAGGGAGAAGAGCATGGAGTGGGACAGAGCCATGCCCCCTTGTATTCATTCCACAGGGCAATGCAGAGACTGGTACCAGTGCTGCCCAGTGCTCAGGGCAGCAGCGGGGACCGGGCTGTCCTGGACACATTGAACCCACAGGTGTTCCCTGCGTGGCTCTGTTGGCTTTTGCAAAGTGTTATGTGGGGTCAGAGTTGTTGGCAACTGGCACCGAGGAATAAAATTGTGCATGGATGTAGAGTCACCCTATTCTAGTATTATCTATAGTCTGAGGAACAGAGAAGCCTGGGCGATGGGGAGGGTTGTTCTGTGCATTTACAGAGCAGGTGGCCCTTCTGCTCCCACCGAATATCGTCACGGTTCCTCCTGGTCCCATCTCCCCCGTTGAGCCCTGCACTCCCCAGTGTCCCACCTCTGCAAAGGGCCCTGTTTTAAATGACGTTTGTTACTTTGCTGAGGACAGGTTTGAGCTGTTCCAAAGCCGTTCTGCAGTTAGCCTGAAATATGAAATTCCCAATGACAATGCTGTTACCAGAAAGCACACACACAGTAATTCCCACCCACAGCAGCAATAACTGTCACATGATGCCACACAAAGTACAGAAATTAATAATTAAAAGCCTTGAACCAGCTTTGGAAGAGCTGTGTTATTATGTGCATCAGAAACAGGATAAATCACAAGCAATTCAGAAGTATAGTCCCAGGTTCACTCATAACCATCATGGTATTTGGAGTCCCTTTGGGAGCAATAAACGACAGAGAGTCCATATTATAAAAATAAACATGAACTTAAGTGGCAGGGATTCATTTAAACCAAAAGGGAAAAGACTTTGCTACTTAGACTATCTGTTTAACATAAGTAGAACAAGTTTTACCTTGGAGCACATGCCCAGTTGGAGGAGGAGGGGATTGCAGTGGAGGGAAGTGGTTGACAATGTCTATGTCTCCCTAAAGCTGTTTGCCCCAGTAGCAACTACAGGGTTTCTGAATAAATTCCGCAAAATATGAGCCCTCAAACTGCTGCTCCAAAGTGAAAACCAAAGGCAAAACGCAACTGTTTGTGATCCCACCACACTTCTATTCAGCCTTTTCTTAAACAAGTGACTCAGACCCCCTATATACAATACTGGGGGGTTACCATGGGCGTCCTGGGATTCGATATTGCCTTTAAAGCTCCAGGAGCCCTCGGACTATACAGGACTCCTAGTTCTTACTTTAAAATGCAAGTCTCTAGTCCTTTTGCTCAGAGCTGAGAGTGTGACTCGTGGTCCTCTGAAAGCAGGAGACAAATTGAGTCGTTGTTTATTGATCTTAATGGTTTAAACCACCTGAGTGGATTTTAAGAGCCTGATTTTGAAGCTTTTTTATGATTAGCGTTTTGCCCCAAAATGCTTGTTCAAGTTTAAATGACAACAGGCTTTTCCAGTGTGACATTCTTTTTTTTTTTTTTTCCCTTGGTAAAGAAAAACAAGCTTAGAACATCCTGCAGCACAGACCGACAGAATAATGATAATCAGGCAATAGCACTGGGCCGGATGTGAAACACTGTCACCTCTCCAAGGGGTTCATGCTGGGAGGGGGGCACAGCTTGGCTCGGTGGCTGGATTCTTGGGAAAATGGAG
Source organism: Nycticryphes semicollaris (assembly GCA_013400055.1). NCBI lineage: Eukaryota > Metazoa > Chordata > Aves > Charadriiformes > Rostratulidae > Nycticryphes > Nycticryphes semicollaris. Next base: position 44,090 of record VXBJ01004983.1, read on the forward strand.
CTGGGACTGGGCAGAGCCAAGAGGCAGATCGAGTGCCAGCGCCTGTGAGAGCAGCAGCACCACAGCCCGGGAGTTACACAGGGGCTTGAGCGAACAAGCCTTTCCCTGGCAAACCACCCCCCGTCTCCAGCCCCCCCTTCAGTGGGAACGCGGCCCGGGTGAGGGCTAGCAGCTCTGGCCTCAGATACACCCTGCGCTATTCCTGCCCACAAACACCGCCTTTTCTCAGATCTTAACTGCATCTTGCCTCTGATGTTGGCTCCTCCTTACAGGCTCCGTTTCAATTAGCTCCCTAAATAAGTGCAATTCTGATGTGTGGTCTCATGGTGGGTTATTGAACTGCCTCCAAAATGCTTTTCACCAAGAAGCAGCTCACCTTCCTCTGGCTTATCGTCCTCTGTAATTCGCTTCTCACTTCTGATGTAAAAGCCCCGCAGGGTAAACATACACAAGCACTTGTCTTTTGCTTGATAGCAGGGTTTTTTTAATCTCTTGAAGAATTAACCTTAAAATTACTATTGAAGGAAGACAGAACATGCCTGGTAAGTGTAGAGCACAGCTCTGCAACTCTGTGCAATCTGCTGTAACATCAGTAGATGGAGCTAAGTGAGAAAAGAAAGATTAGAGTTTCTCCCACGGTGCAGGTTTAGCTCTTGATTTGACCTGATTAGGAAAAAAATCTCTCATTTAGTTCCTCATGCTTTCAAAGTAATATAGGGGATAGTTATGTGTAGCTCTGCCAGCACGATACCCAGTGGAAAACAGTGACTTTTGGAAAAGTAAAGACTTGGAGGAAGTTTAGCCTGAGGGACAAAGTATACAGGGGAAGGGAAAGAGGATACTTGTATTCTTTTTCTGGAAAGTGAGAGATGAGGAGGGTAGTCTGGGGGGGTGTCAGTAAGGTTTTGAGCTCTGAAATGCTCATTGCTCTTCCATGAGCCCTGAAAGTTACTCAGCCAGGCCTTAATTACCCTCAGCATCTCAGAGGCCATGCTCTTGACGTGACAAGCCCAGGAAGCAGACTAAGAGCAGGCGCAGCATCAGTGCCATCACCCACTGCCACGGAGCTTCCCCAGGGAAGGCGTCTTCTCAGCAGCCATAGCAGGAGGTGCATGGAAGGTGAAATCCTCCTCTGCAGCGCGATTGCACAGGATTGCTCTGGGCACCTCCAGTTTGACCAGACGGAGGTTGGTGACCGGTAGTGCCACTGCCTGTGGCAACCGTGGTGCTCCCAGCCCCTGCCCCGCACAATTACTCTGCGCTACCGGCTCCTCCAGCCCAGGGACAGGGACAGGGTTGAGGACAGGGAATGCCTGTGAGAGCTCAGCAACACCAACAACAGTGATTCCCCACCATCCTGATGGCCCAGTGCCAGAGACTGGTGCCAGCCTTGGGAGCACAGGGATGGACATGGCGAGGGCAGAGCAGGGCACCATCAGCCTCCCAGCCACCCACAGAACCTTGTTTAGGGTGCTGTCACTGGAGCTGTAGTGGTGAAGGACAAAGGAGATAATATTGAACCCTCCTCACAGTTCAAAAAACTAAGAATATGTCTTCGTTAAGTATCTTTATTTTTAGCTCTTGCTGAACGTTGCTCTATGCAGATGCTGTTCATTTGGGAAGCTGCTGCATGTTTGCAAGGTCTCTTGAATGCCTGCGGTGGAAGGTGACAAAGAAAGGCAAGATGTAGTTTAATTCGGTTCTTTCTGTTCCTGCATCTGCTTTATTTTCAGAATCTGAAGTTTAAAACTTTACCAGAAATAGTTTGCATGTAAAGAACAGAGAATGAAAAATAGCTTAACATTAGCCCAAGCGTCCTCTGTGGTTCCTGGTCCTCCTTCCCTCCCAGGGCTGCACTGGGGGTGACAAGGCCATTGTCACTCCTCAGGATGGGAGTTCCAGGGCAACCGCTGGTGTGTCTGAATTCTCACACCACACATCTTTACACCTTTAGGACACAGCCAACGGTGCCAGCAGATGTAAAAGAGATTAATTGGGTGTTTTAAGGAGGTACAGAGAGTGCACAGTCTATGCAGCACAGTGAATTATTAAAGCAGCATTGGGGTGGAATCGTTGGCCCATTGGTCCAGCATTCCGGAGAGGAGGAGTGTGACAGTGGGAGGATGCACATGTGCTCCCCCACCGTCCTGGGAAGGCCCGAGGCTGCGTGGGTGATGGAGAAGGGCAGGCTCTGCCTCAGAGCCTCTTCTCTGCCCTGAGACCTTTGCAGAGACAGGAATGAGTGAGTCAGATCTTTTCATGCAAACAGGAAAAAATTCCAAAGATAGTCTATTTCTCTAAAAGTATCCAGAAGGTGAATAGAAAGAGTAGGAGGGTGGTTTTTAAAGCCCTCTGAAACTCCAGCCTTTTATACAGTCCGTTACTCCAAGCAAATTATGCCTGTAGTGCTCAAACGTAAGTCAGTCAATGCAACTGGCAAGCAAACTGATGCTTTACAGTTGTAATTATCCAAATGTTCTACCCTTAGCATATAAATATTAAATCCCCATAAATAATGTTGTCAGGTCTATTTGATTTCAACTGTATTGTATTGTTGTTAAACGAAACAAACACTATATTTAAACTTACTCGCCTTGCAGTTCCATTGTGCAGCTTTATTTTGATTTCTTTTAAAAGACAAAGAGAAAAGCACATCCATCCTATACAGCAGGATACAGCCAAAATAAATGCACATCAAATAAGTTTATTTAAACAGACATGCTCATAAAATGTTAACAAGACACCAAATAATTGCAGGAAAAGGCTAAAGTCCAACTCTGTATGGAGTCCAAAGGTCTGAGTTGTATTTAAGACAGAGATCAAATGAAATATGCATTGACAGTATAACACCAAGTTTTCTATCATCAGTGATGCATCCATTTTTTCAAGGACAATAAACTTTAATGTGCTAGTGGAGTTGTATCCAAATCGCATAAAATGCCCTGCCACAGAACACATAGAATAGACTAAAATGGGGTTTCCAGTTCAAAACATTATCCTACTGCTTCTTTTTCCTCCCACTTCCTTTTCGACACAGGGGCTAAGTTGCTTTAAATTGTAGTGCTTCTACTGCAGAGAAAAACACGTCCTTATTAGTTGCAAACTAATTATCTTTGTTTACCTAACCCAGCCCACGGGTTATGCTGGTCATTTCAGGTCCCACAAGGGTTTCACAGCAGGGCAGCTGGTGGACGTTTGCTCCCTCAGTGTCACCTCTGAGGGTCCCTGTCATGCTGGATGCCATCCCCAGTAGAAGCCACCACACCTGGGTACAGGCACATCCCAAGCTTTACCCCAGAGGTCAGGAAATTCCTTCATCTTCTGGCTGCAAAGAAATACTTACAAATGTGACCAGAAGGTACCCTCTGGTCTTAGCCACTAGGAATAAAACTAAAGAAAGGCTTCAGATCCCATGCTTTCAAACTGCTCTTGTGATATTTTTAAAGCAAAATGATGGATTTCGAACACCTTGGGTTAGTGATGGTGAAATCAGCTGACCTTCGTTGATTATTTCATTGTTATTATCATTTAAATAAAGGACGGCAGTGCTCTTGTCTCCACCTGCTGGAGACCTGCAGGTCTCAGCTGTGTCGTGCTACAGAAATTTGGTTACCATTTAAATTTTCATTCCAAATTATGGATCCAACAGATATTATTGAAATGTAGCAGTGTCTATAAATATTCCAGGTGTATTGCAGTTGTAGGATGATAGTATGTATTGTTGGCAGATGCCCCTTTTAAAGTGTTTCACTATAGTGAAACCACAGCTGAAATTCAGCCTTTTTTTTTTTTTTTTTTTTTTTTTGTAAGATGCCCATATGATTCTATATCATTTTAGAATATATAAACAAGCTTTAAATTGTTTTCCCTGGGCACTGACAGGATTAGAACGGCAGTTTCAGAGGTGAAAGGCCTGTAATTAATACAGCATGCCAATCAAATCCCATCAGTGACGCACATTTCATTAATATTTGTTTTTTTTACTGTTAAGCCACGTTATAAACATTTTAGCAGTTCACATCTGTCTCTCATAGAACAATTGTAATTGAAATGAAAATGCTATTTTTTCCAAGGTAATTATATTTTAGGAGCATACATTCTGGCTGCTGGACATACGATTTTTTCAGCTGTGTATCTCAAAGCACTGAAAACTCTGTTTAGCCACCAATAACAACGGCTTTGCATGACTTTCACCTGCCAAAAGGAAACAAAATGTTACCCTGAAAATCCCTCTTGATGTTTACTGTATTTTGCCCTTCATCCGTTCTGTTATCTGCCTCTTCCCAGCCTTTTCAGCGTTTACGCGAAGGCAGGTTCAGCCCGCCTTTGTCCTGCCCCTCCGCCTCTCCGGGAAGAGCCCGGTCCCCGGCAGGGGCCGACCCGTCCCTGCCACCCTCCCTCCCAGGAGCAACGTGGTCCCAGGGTCACCATCCCCGTCCTCGGGTGATGGACACAGAGGTATTTGAAACTAAGCAGCTGAAGCCGTTGCTTCAGGGAGCAGTGACTGCTCTGGCGACAGAGGTACTTTAGGATTTCACAACAAAATATTAAACACGGTGCAATGTTCCTCCATCTTCTTTGGTGAATTGAGCTTGAAAATTCAAAGCCTTACAGGCTGCACAATTGTCGTTGCCAATTTTAACATCAGCTTTTTAATATCTTGTCAATAACTTCTGCTAATGTAGTTTATTAATATCTTATTTTAGTATCATGCTTTACTAATTAAGCACACTTCTTAGCATCTTTGCAACTCCTTCTTCCCGCACAAAGGCAGGGAAAAGAATCTCTAGCGTCGAGGGTGTCAGAACCAAAATTTTACAAGCCCTGCAGATTGTCCAGCGCACGATGATAACTTGAGATCAACTAATGAAGGCGTCGCGCTCTCCTTGTGCTCTGCTGTGAAATTCCTCCGTGTGATAGAGGGAGTCGAAATGTGTATGACCCCTAATCCTATCACTTCACCAACTTTCACAGCTGAGGAAAACAGGACGTGGGAGCCCCTTTAACGTGCTGTATTGGCCTCCTGAGTAATCTTATAACCTGTCATATAAAAAACCGGTATAACAACATATCAACATACTCAGTCTTCCCCCAATTTTACGAGCAATGGGTTTATTCCCTGACACTAGTAAAAATTAAGACCCAGACGCTCGTGCGCTGTTGGTATTGAAGATCCTGAGCCTCGGTGTCTGTCCCAGCAGACCCCGGCTCCGAAGCCGGTGTGGGGCTGAGCCCGACGGGGCTGTCAGGGACCCCGGGGGTCGGGAGCCCCCGCGTGGGGAAGGGGGGGCCGCTCTCTTCTGCCTTTCCCTTCGTGTTTCTCTGCCCGGAGCCGGCGCTCGGCGCCGCTCCCAGCCGGGCTGAATCGCCGAGCGGTGCGGGGAAGGGGGACGGTCCGAGCCGGGCCTTTAACGGTGCGGCGCTCGCCCGGGGCTGCGGAGCTGAGCGGCTGCGGAGCTGTTGAGGACCCGGGTACACGGACCACGCTGGTGCCGCCAAAATCGGAAGAGTCATCTATCTGTCGATTAGTTTATATGGCGGGCTGCTCGGGTTGTGTGCTGGGTTTGATTTGTTTTTTTAAATCGGGCTTAAACAACGCTACGGGTTGAACAAGAATTTGACTCGCGCTCTGTGCAGACAAGGAACGGACAAATCGAAATTTATGCCATGAAAGTCGCGGCTTCAAATGTATAAGATCAAATAAGAATTTATACCATTAAACTCGCTGCTTCAAAAGTGTAAGACCATCACCTGGGGGTGGGGGTACAGGCGTGACATGCTTGTCCCCTGAGTTTCAGGTGACCGAGACTGCGACCGAATGCACTCGCGTCTGCAAGGATCCCATTGAAAAAAACAGACTTTGAAGTTCCCCGTCCACTGTTCTATTGATCTGCTTTACAGTCCCTTTTCACCCAGGTAGAAAGGGCGCTCCAAATCTGCGGCAAATGTGGCTGTTTCGGTACACGATTATCGGATAACCTGATCATTCTTGGGTTTCCCCTTTCTCCTGGGTATTGTGCAAATACTGAACTGCAGAAATACCCAGGGAACGTCGGGGAAGAGCAAACCCGAGACTGGGGCTAGAAGCGGGCAAACCCGTTCCATAGCCCTGACTCCTCTCCCCCGTTTTACTCAGGCAGAGCTACAAAACCGGGCACCGCAGCTCCGGCAAAAAAAAAGATGCAGATCCCTCATTCTGACCAAAAATGAAATGCTAAAATAATTAGAGGAACAGATCTGTAGTGCAGGGATGAGTGTTAAACTGGCTCATCTGTCATTGTCTAAATGAGACTGAGGGTGAAAGTGTTTATTGTTCGTGATAACCTTTGAGCCCCGGGATCAGAGGATTTCTTTTAGGAAAACACCTTCAGAAGGGACTGCTCTCCAGTCCGATCCCACAACTGAGTTTATGTAAACGTACGTTCCAAGACAAGTAGAAACAGTAAACTTCGTGCTTATTGATGCTGGGAGAAAAAAAAATAGCCGTGTTCCTCCGTGCCTGCCGGTGTTCCGGAGCGGTAGGGGGGCCGCGGGCAGAGCGGGCAGCCGTGGGGGGGAGGCGGGCACGGCGGAGCCTCCCGGGGCTGTGCCGGGTCCCCTCTTGCCAGCCCCCGGCGCGAAGGGTGGATCCGCAGACAGGGAACAGAGAGCGAGGACAGGGAAATGCTGCCAGAAGAGCCTGCAGCGCCGTGAGCATCCTCGGGGAGGCTGGCACCAGGTGGGGACATGTCGTCTGGGGAGATGCACCCGTCGCCGCGCTGCACGACGAGCCGCCGGCGTGTATCAGGGAGCTGGGGGCAGAAACCTGGGAGCAAGATGGATCTGGGGCAGCCCCGCTGGGCCGGGGGCTCTCGGCGGAGCGGGGGTGCCGGGCTCTCCCCGTCCCGCTGTCCCACCTTTGGATGTTGGCAGGGGTCGGGGAGCGATATTCAGCCATCTGTGAGGCTCGCACGCTGCAGCGTTTTGTTTCCCTCTTGTACCGCGTGTTCTTAGAGTCCCCAAGCAAATATTTCCACCCCTGCATTCCTTAATGACAGTGCAATAATCACAAATACAAAGCAGAAAGGAGCCCCCCGCTCCGCTCGCGGAGGAGGTCCTCGGCCCGGCGAGGTTCCCAGCAATGGTTATCTGCACGGCTTCTGATATTTCCCCTTTTTACGCGATCGTTGTATATTTAGGAAGGCAGGTCAGGAGAGCCACAGCAGAAAAGCCCAATCAGATCATGCAACACAATTACCTACCGACTGCATTTTCTGCTAACTATTAATATCTGTATGTAAAAAGCGATAGTTCCTTGCGGCAAAGCCCTCTCCTCTTCCTCTCCAAACTCTGTTTTTCTTTTCTCCCTTCACGAAGAACCGGGCAGAGCCGCCGCCCCCGGGGGAGCGGTCCATCCCGGCACCTCGTCGAGGAGGGACATTTCAGCTAGCGGCGGCCCGTCGGGCCCGGTGCTGCGGGGAGCCTTGTTTGGGGAGAAGCCTTCCCGCGCCTGCCGGGCCCCTCGGGAGTGGGTGCTCTCCCTCTCTGCGCCCCGGCCTCCTGCGAGGACGGGCCTGGCAGGGCCCCCGTCTCCCCGGGACGGTGGAGGCTCCCGGCAGAAGAGGCTCTACGGGGGCCTCGCAAAGGATACGCCGGCACGGACCGGTGTCTGCGTGGCCTCGGGGCAGGGCGGCTGCTTTCCGCGGGCCCTGCCTAGTCCACGTACCCGCACCGGCTCCACGCGGGGCTCTGGGTGACCGGGAAGGGGAGAAGCCGCCGCGCTGCCCCCGAGCTCCCGGCGGAGAGCTGGACGCGGAGCGGGCGCAGCTGCGGGAGGCACGGAAGGGCTGCGGACACAGGCGGATCTGGGAGCGCGGGGTGCGCGGAACCGTGTGCGGCCGATGGAGCTGGTTTCGACGGGGCCCGGCGCCGTCCTGCCCGCGCTCTGCCGGCCCCGGCGCTGCGGGGGAGGAAGGAGAGGGGCTCGGAGAGGCCGTGGTCCCGTCGACACGGCGGGGGAAATATTAATCGTAAACCAGAGGCTTCCCAGCGCCAGAAAGAAACGAATTCTCGTTGTTGCAATTCAAGGATTTTTTTTTTTCCTGAAAATCGAGTTTTATTCAGATTACTCGATCAAACATACAGAAATGGTCCCGCATCGCATCGGAAAAGCAGAGGAGCGACCAGCTCCCTCTTCTCCGAAGAGCAGACTCCCTCTGACGGGATCCCGCTTCCCACCCGGCGAGCGGCCTCGCCGCCGCCCCGGTCAGACGGCCCCAACGCCGCTGGGCACGGGCACCACCGGGAGCCGGGGTGGGGCCGCGGGTGCCAGGATGCTGACGGGCGGCCTGGCGCGGCCGCTCGCACCGGCGGCGCGGGCTCCCAGCGCGGTTCCCGGCGTCGTCCCGCAGCACCGCCCGCCCCGCGGTAGCGCTGGCGCCAAATGCTCGCCGTGCCCGCGGGGCCGGGGCCGGGCGCTACAGCCATTCCCTCCTGCCCGGCTATCGAGGGCCGAGGGACCGACCCGGCGTCGGCGCTGGCCCAGTGCCCCCGCCCGGGCCTCCCCACGCACCTGCCAGTTCGCGGGAGAACGAGCGGAATGTTCGGGGTCACCCCGTCCCTTCCCGTCCCTACGACGCACCGCCCCGTCCGTGCCTGTGCGGGAGAGGCGGCTCTCCGGAGCGGGTATCTGCGGGAGTGCGTCCCGCCGCCGGGACACCCCTCGGGATCGGCAGCACCCGGCCTCCCCCGCGGCACCTGCCTTGTCTCGGCGCACGGGAGGCCACCGACGCGGGCATTGCCTCCGCCGCGCCGGCCCAGCCCGCCTCTCGGGAGTGGCGGAACTGTGGGGCTCCGGCAGCACCCCCGGCTCTTCGTGGGGTTGGGGGGCCGCGGAACCTCGGGGCCGCGGCGGGGCCCCTGAGGACCGGGCGGGAGCGCGGGCGGTTAGCGCCCGGGTGGGGAGCGCCGCCGCCCCCTCCCGCGGCCGTCGGCGGAGCCGGTGCGGCGGCCCTGCAGATGAAAGGCTGCGCTCGCAGGCGCGCCCCGCGCCGGCAGGTCCCTTCCCCCCCCTTGCCCCCCCCTCCCCGCGGGTGCACATGTCAGAGTTCACAGACCTGGCTGCTGCCTTTACAACACTGAGCTGTAAAAGAGCGGATATTAAACCCGTATAATGGATCCAACTCCAAGGAGAGGTTAAATTTCCCAGTGAAACGAAGGTATTTGCCCTGAACTGGGACACCCCCCCTCCCGTCCCCCCGGGCTGGGAAACCCGCGGAGCCGTCAGAGCCTGGTGGTAAACTCTGCCCCCAGCTCCGCACCTGGCACCGGCCGCCGCGGGGGCACATGTGCGCGCCACGCCGCTGCCAGCCGGGGCCCGGCCGCTCCGTCGGGTCCCTCTCTGCGCCTGCCGGGAGGGCGAGCGGGGCCGGAGGGGAGAGACGAGGCGGGCGGCAGCCCGAGCGCTCCGGTTTGGTCCGAACTGGACCCAGAGCAGGGTAACCCTGCCCCGGCGTCCGCCTCCGCTGCCCCGAGGCTCAGCCGCTTGCCTGTGGCCACCGGTGGCCGCCGGGCTTAGCGCGATGGCCGCTCGTCGGGCCGGGCCACGCAGCTCAGAGCAGGGGGTAGGGACGGGGGCGGCCGCGCTGTTCTGGGCCCTGGCGAGGGCGCGCTGGTGACACAGGCCGTGCTCGGACGCGGGAGTGGAGGAGACCTGAGGGGCGAGGGCTGAGCTGGGCAGCCACAGACGGGGCGCCCGGTGCGCGCCGCCAGCCCAGCCCTCTCCGCGGGCGCGGCGCTTGCGCGTCGTGCCCGGCGCCGGGCGCGCCGCCGGCCCGCGGCGAGAGGGAGGACAGCGNGGGAGGACAGCGCCGAGCCGCGCCTGTCGCTGCAGGAGGGACGGTGCAGCGGAGCGTCAGTGCTGTAGGTCAGCGCGGCGCCAACGGGGCCCCGGTGCGGAGGCCTGTTCCGCGGCTTCCTCTCCCGCGGGAGAGGGGTCTGAGAGCTTCGGTCCCCAAGGCCGCACGGCGAGGCGCTCCACCACCGGAGGGGGCCGCGGATCCCAAGTCTGTCTGCCGCGCTGCCCTCAAAAATCCATTTAGGAAAGATGAAGGCGCATGCAAATGTGTGGCGCCTCCTTGCTTGTGCCTTTAATCATGGTAAATTGACTCTAGTTCCTCCAGGCCCCCCGAAAATGCACACAGCGCGCACCGCACCGCAGCGGAGCTGGAACTCCCAGCGCGCCGCGCACTCGCACACGCACCCGCTGCCGCCCTCGGGGCTTCCTGGCTGCTCCGCCCGCTCCAGCTTTCTCAGCAATTTTCCTACCCAAAAGCTGCCGTGGAGGGAAGAGCGCGCAGAGATAGCATCAGGCTGCCTATATCAAAGAGACCCTGCTTAATTAAAATACCAGCTCGTTGATCGCCGCCGTCCACGCGGCGCGGTCTCCGATCGCGGCCTGTCGGCCCGTTCCCCTCGGACGTCGCGGGGGTTCCCCATCTCCCTGGGCGGGGGTCGGGCCCTTTAGGCACAGACCCCACGGCTGCAGCCCACCCACCCACTCACAGCCCGCGCCCCGCCGGGCACCTCTGCGGTTCCGGCGCGGCCTGGTCACCTGCTCCGTGAGGCTGCGAGGCGAGCCGGGACCCTTCCCGGTGCCAGGGCGCAACCGGTCCGATGGACAGGCCGGTCCCTGGGCTGGAGCGGGGGGAAGCTGCAAGTCGCGGGGAGGCTCATGCGTGGTTCAGGGCAAGCGTTTGTTTGCGCTACTGAGCAACAGCCCGGTAATTTATTGTTATTGTTATTAGTAACTACACTTTGCAGCTCGCTTACATTTATCCTTCCGAGGGGGGGAGACCGGGAGGCATCAGTCATTGCCGAGCGCCCAGCGGCGGCTCTTCTCGGACCGAGTCCCGCTCCGCCGTGTCTTCCGGTGCGCTGCCCTGCACGACAGCCCGGCGGTGGCGGTGGTGGGGAGACACCACGGGGGGGGGAGACGCCGCCGGGTTCTCGGTGGGAGTCACAGGCGACAGAGGGGTTCTGGGTAGCGCCCGGTACACGGAGGGCACACGTGCAGCGAGGCCGCCCCAGGGGCGCCCGCTGGTCTCTGTCCCTGTGTCTGCACCCGCGACACAGCTCGGCCCTGTCCTCTGTGCAGCTGGGCCGGTGCCCCGGTGATTCCCGAGCACTGCCCGCCGCGGGCGGCTCCTCGGGCAGCGATGCTTCGACGTCGGCCGCTGGCGAGCGGGGAAGGCCAGGGTTCCGCGGAGTCCAGCNGCCCCGCCGCACCGGGCACCGGGCCGGGCCCGCCGGACCGTGCCGTCTGTGCCGCGCCCACCCCCGGCCGGGGAGCAACCCCGCACCCTTCACCCGGCAGCGTGACCCGCCAGTCCGCACGCCCCGCACCAGCGCAGCAAATACTGCAGCCTGCGGAGCACCCTCCCACCCCGCGGAGTGCGGGCACCGCGACCTGGGCAGCCCCGGGGAGCGGTCGGT
>VXBJ01004983.1:59495-197639 GCA_013400055.1 Nycticryphes semicollaris
CGCCGGCCGAGCCTCCGCGACCGGCCGCGGCGGGAGGAGCCCGGCGCTGGCTCCGGCCCTCCCGGCCCGCGCGCTGCCCGCGCTTTATTCCGCTTAAGCTTTATCCCCAAATGTCAGGCTTTGTCGGGAGGCTGCCCCCCGCCGCGCCGCGTCCCTGCGCGGAGACAGAGCCCCTGCCCCGCGCCGCGTTTGTCCTCCCCTGCAGAAGCCCACTTCATGCTTGTCACTGAAATTGAGGATCCTTTTTGTGCCGGGAGGGGGGCGAACATGGGCACTTCAATCACTAGGACATAATATGGCTCTGCTAGAAGTCTGGCAACAAACAAAGAACAACAACTATTGGTTTGCATCAACTTTTGTCAGGCATTCAGCAGGCTTCCAGAAAGGCCTGAAGTGGCTTAGTGGCAACAATGTGCATTTCATAGCTACAGCATGAAAATCCATCTCCATGGAAACTGGTAGTAAATGCTAACATGACATGCTGAGTATAAATATTGTTAGGGTTATAACTCTTGTATAAATGGCCCAGATAAATGTCCCCCTGTTTAGGAGTTACAACAAAACGTGTTATTTCATGCTGCAGCCCTCACCAGCACGCTACCAGAGAGTCTGCCACGGGCCCGGGTGCTGCACATGAAAATAACCTGGAGCTTTTCTCCGCTGGGCCGCCACGGTCCTGCCCCACCGGGGGCCGGGGCTGCAGCCTCTTCTGGGTTCTCTCATCCGCCTGCACAGGGAGCACATCCATGGACTCAGGCTTTTATGTCCATGCTAAATAAAACACCCCATGGTAGCTATAATTGCAGATCAGTGAAACTCCTGCCTCCATAAGAATACTACCTTAGATATTTTTGTTAATCAGGAAAGAATTCAGAATAGTCTTTAGGCTACCTACAAAAGTATTATTTGGCAATGTAAATATTTACATTAATTACAAACAAATATACTCTCTAAGTCCCATCTTAGTTTCTGTAAAATAAAGGATCATGCTTTGCTACTTAAAAACCAAAATTGTAGCATATTGCTTTGTAAAAACAAAGACACTTTTCTGAAGGAAAATAGAAATGTCACTGCTTCAGAACTTTCTGTATTATCAAAGGTGTCCAATTGTATAGGGGGGAAACGGGGTAACCAGGCTGACGAGCAATAAAAAGATATCAACATGTTAGCCTTTGTTGAATCCCAGCACCTAGTGTGACATTACATGGTGACCTGCTGTGTGTGCCCCTAAGGACTGACAGCAGCAGCAGCTCATGGGAAGGGGAGGGGAGACACGGTAAATCAAAATTTGTTTTCTCTGAAATTTTATTAGCCTGAAACAGTCAACGTGAAACTGCGTGGACATTGTTTGTGTGCTTTCCCTGGCTGCTGCCTTTTATACTCAGAGAAGGATTCTGTTATGATAGTTAGAGGACAGAAGTAGCTATTCATACATGAAAGCAGTTGGGTTTGCGATGCAGATGATCAGTTTTATCAGAGTGTGGAGGGAGGAGTGAAGCCATGAGCAAGTTGTGCAAGTCATCTCCAGCGTGCGGGCACAGCCACCAGCCTGTGCTGCACCGTGCCGGGATGAGAAACGCCTGTGCTGAGCGTGCTCGGGGTGGCGAGATGGAGCGGTATCAACACAGAGGAGGACCAGTATCAGCAAAATCAGATGCTTTTTGTTATCTTGAATCCTATTTGCAGATCTCTCTTGAAAAAAAAATAAATAAAAGGAAGAATAAAAATTACTTAAATATCTTAGTTACTGAAATTTGCTTTAAATAGATTTTTCTGTACATAGTAATGCAATTTAAAGGTCAGATTTCTCCAGAACTCCCAGGACTATAATCAAGTGCTGCGTGTGTATCTTTGGAAAACTGGTGTCTCGTCTTTCTAATGAAAGCAAGCTTCTGATGGGTCAGATATCAGACCTTAAACCTTTCACTGGGTCAGGAATGATTACTGCCCATCCTTGGATGAGGGCATTTCACATTAGGGGGAAGGGTGAAAGCATTTTTCTATATATTTTTTTTTTTTAATAAAAAAGTTGGCCGTTTGAAGCTACCCCTCTGCTTGGAATGTTAGAATAAATCCTGGGGGAGATGGATTAGTGGCCCAGGCACAGTTTGAAGTAGTCAGAGGTGCCTGATAAGTGTAATTTATCACAAAAATATCATCGGTATGTCAGTGAGACCAGCATCTAAGCTATGCGAGTATTTTAGGCTTTTTTATACAAGAGATTCAACAAATTTTTGTACAAGTATATCCTGATCTTTTGATTTAATGCAAAGTACTTATTTTGCTAAAATTTAAGATTTTGAGGGTGGCGGGTACATTTGATTGCAAGGTTTTTAAGGGGGAAAAAAACCAGAGTAGCACAATGGCACCAGGGAGGCTGACTCTTGCAAGCCCAAGTCAGACAGAATCTCTTTGATTTTAATGAGAGTTTTGCCAAATTGTAGGATTGTTGCTCATTTGGAACCTTACACTTGTTTGTTTGTTTAAAATAAGTTTTATTTTTCCAAATTGAAACCTTCAGAATGAATGTTTATCAAAAATATGGGGTCTGAAGTAGTTAAATTCTGGTTCTTTGCTTAAGTGATTTTTTTTTATTGTACTACTTATAACAGTGCTTCCTGCTATAAAACATTAATAATTATAAATATTACATTTCTTTCCCATTTGTATATTTGATCTTTTTTTTGTGTGCTTGTGCTTTTCTGGTTTGTTTTATCTCCCTGCTCAGTGTTACACAATGATTTGCCCTAGTTATTGCTGATATTAAAAGATATGCTATGAAAAATGCCTGTTTCAGGTTACATATTTCCTCTGTAAGAATGCATATAATTTCTAGAAAGATCCATATTTCTATTCTAGCTTTGGAAATAAAGGCTGTAAAAGAGGTCATTTATTCAAGGGGTAGGATAGCAAACAATCACAGTTGCTATTTCATAATTTTTCATTAATGCATCCTAAGTTTTGCTTAGGTTGGGAAGGGAAAGAGAAATATTTAGATTTTTGTTGGATTCCTCAAAATACGTCAGGCATTGTTTTGGCATCATTGTTGGATGCTGTTGAAAAAGACTGACTGTGTGTTTCTGTCATGTCTTTATACTGTTCTTCATCTCTGAGCCCTTTCTTGCCAGTGCCTGGGCTTATTTTTTCTGTGCCATCAGCCCGGAGCAGCGTGTACCTCGCAGGAAGGAAAGCGAACGCTGCGACGCCTTGTTGCTGAGGGGAACTGTTCCTCTCTCTGGAGTCTGGAAATTCTTGCACATGAGTACAATACTGAGGCTGATGTTTCCCAGTTCAGTTGTGTCTTATATTTGAAATAAGACAAAAGCTTCCTATTAGTAAACGTCTCTTATTTTTGTGAATGCTATTTTTCCTGCAGAGAGGGCAAGTGCGTGTCTGTTGCGAGTGCGGGCTGTGGAATGCAGGCAGGATCCGTGGAGCAAGAGGTGGCTTGAGCTCCCGGATCCTGCTACGAGCAGGATGGGCAATAGCTATTTGCGAACCGGGATATTTTATTTGTTTTCAATTTTACATATTTTATTTTATTTTTTTTTAACTGAGGAGCTCCAGACGTGTGGTTACACTCATCAGGGCAATTGTTCATCATGTGGACTTGGCAAAATTGCACAGAGCAGTGGTGTCCCCTGCACTTCGCTCGCCCCTGGCGTCGGGCTGGCACTGGTCCCTGTGCCATCGGGAAATGGCATCAAAACTCATTGAAACTTAGAGATGAGGAGCAGCCTAAGTACATGCCCAGGACATGGAGTAATGATTAAAGTTATGTCATCCACTAAAAATGCTGCTAAAAGTACTGAAGCGCTTTGACATTTTTGCTAAAAATCCATCCATCCCCGCGCTATCAGACACATCAGCCCGATGCAGCCCCTCGATACCACCAGGCTTTTGTAGTGCCTCAAAACTATTCCAAAAGTGGGAGCGTTGAGGAAACGCAGCAGTTATTTCTGCCGATGACGTCAGCAGAGTGGCCCCGATGGGGCTGAGCCCCCGCAGGTCCCCTGGTGCCAGCAGGGGCTGATCTTGCAGTGCGAGGGGGTTGGGGGGCAGGTAACGGCCGCGGGAGCCGCGGTGACCGGCAGGGCCAGCACCAGCCGGGAGCCAGTGGGAGCTCGTCTGAGTGAATACGAGCAGAGCTCTGGGGTGGAACGTGTTTTGAGAATTGGGGGAGACATTTTGGTTTTCTGCTACAGTTGTGGTAACCTTATTGGACAAAATAACTGCAGTGGTAATGGCTAATTTGCACTAATCTGTGGTAGAAAATGTTAGGGAGGGTCTGCCTGCAAAGTAGGCAACGTGCAGTTGGATTAATAAGAGGGTAATTTATAATGCTTAACTAGTAACCTGAGAAAAAATAACCAATTAATATGAAATACACTACAAAATTTTCTTCACTGAAATCTGTAGCAAACGGGAACGTTTTGTATTTTGTTTGGAAATCACATCTATTATTTTTTGGCCTAAACTTTTGAACTAGTTCAAAGGCTTATGTCACACCTTTTCAACTATCAATAATAAATCATGAGAAAATAGCTGGATTATAGTGTCTGTTTCTGGACTAATTATGTTATTAGTGTATTTCGATTGTAAATGTACCCCTCTTGCTCACCTCTGTTGTGGGACAACCTATAAAGCAAGGTATGTCTTAAAATGCTTACTGCTCTGGTGGACTGGGAAAGGTGGGAACGTATTTAGTAACAACTGGAGGCTGCTTAATTGAGTCAGGTAGTTGGGAAGAAATATTCAGGGGGAAAAGGAGTGTGCTCTTCATAATGCAGATGTGATTTTTATTTTTCACTCCAGACAAAATTCAGATTTATACTAAATCTGCTGCATCTTGTATCAGGAATTGATTTAATTTTATTTAATATCTCCTTCTGCTGGAGTGACGGGTGCAGCAGATGCGGTGAATGCTCAGCGGGAGGGGGGTTCCCGCACTCTGGGGCTTCGCTGGGGGGGGAGGCACCCCCCAGCAGCCCCGCTCTGGTACGAGGGGGCACAGGCTCGTACCCCTCCCACCCCCCCATGCTCACAGGGAAGCTCATGGATGTCTGCTGACGGGCTTAGTGGGGTAATTTGGGGGGAAAGAGAGGGATTGGTAAAATACTTAATTTCTCTTAGCACTGCCGGGCGAGGAGGTTTTTCTGTCTGTTTGCACGGTGCTTGTGGCAGCTGCGGAAGAATGTGGTGTGTAAATATAACGTTACTATTTTGTGATAATATTAGAAAGGGATTTTCTACTGCTTGGGCTGGCTTGGGCCGTGTCACGAGTTACACAAAATTCAGACTCACAAAAAGGCTGTGAATCGTAAACCCCAGCAAGATGGAAAAAGACCATTACGGTGTCCTCCATAAAGAGCGTGCTAGTTCAAACGACGTACTTGCAGAAAAAACAGGGATAAATGCTTCTTTTTGACTACAGTTTTTTCCCCTGCATGATATGTCATGTTATTGCTCCAGTGAGGTAAGCAAGAAGCAAGTAAATAAATAAAACTGTGAAGTGAATTGTACAGTAATCTCCAGTAAAGGTAAACAAAGCAGGTATTGCTCTTGGATGGTTTTGTGTGGTAGAAAGGTTTTTTTGGCAGGATTTGGGGATGATTGCGTTACTCACGAGGCAGAGATTGACTCATAATGAAATGACAGTTTCTTGTTTGTTACAAAATATAAAAACTCTGCATTTGTTCTGAAACAAAGAATAAGGTTAGTTGTAAGCAACAATGTGACGTGGGCTCTGACAGCCCAGTCTCTGGCAGCCAAATAATGAAATTTGGGGAGTTACTTAAGATTTAGGTGGGTGCATTTAAGAAGAGAAATTTCCTTTCTTTAAGTGAATTGGAATAAATATATCGTGTGTGCGGGGAATGATTATTGAATGCGTACCTTGCAGACCGTGTAATTGTTCTATGCTATGTTGATTTTTTGGTTTTTTTTTAGAAAGCAGTGGTGTTTTCTGAATTAAAATATTTTTTTAAAATGTAACAAGGGGATGTTATTTTGCAGCAGTGGGACCTCTAACAGCGCTGGTAACATTCGGGGAAGGATGTGCCTCTTTTCTCCGTTAGTAACAAAGTTAAAAAAAAAAACAACTTTAACAATTTCTAAGTTATAATAAATGTTGAAAGCAAAGCTAGACTTCTGAGCTTGAGAATAGAGGCCATAAGAGAGGAAAAAAAATTATGAAACTTGTAAGGTAAAACGACCTGACTTTTGGTTTTAAATGTAGTGCTCTTTGGTGTTGCTAAGTGTATCCTGTATAGATCTACATCCTGCGTGCCTTGTTCTGGCAAATTATTCTCTGTTTCTAGATGCCTCTATAAATTCAACATAAAATTAAAGCAACTTTTTTTTTTTTTTTTTTTAAATACTAATCTTACATCTTACATTTAGTTTAAGTTCTGAGGTTGCTGTGGCTGGACTGATATTCCTCACATGAAATCTTGCCTGACTTTTGTTTTACTTGTTGGTGTGTCTGCAGTTGCTCTGAGCATATCGAGACCGACTCGTCTGGTGGCTCCAGGCATCGGGGTGGGGGTGCCCAGGGCAGCCCCTGCACCAGTGGGTGCTGTGGAACATGGGGGCAGGTTCCTGTGTGGGGGGTGGGGGGAGCGCTCCCTGGGTGGGAGTGGGCTGTCCTCGAAACAGCAGAACGGGCCCTAGTTGTTCCCAAACTAACCACTGATAACAAGTATTTTCTCTTCGCATGTGCCCAGCTCATATGCAACGTCTGTGTTGCCATTGCCCTTTATGGGATGCTAAATACACCTTAGAAGTAGAAAGTGCCACATCTGGCATGTTGTGCAATTTTGATGCAGATTATGAAGTGTCTTCTGTGGAACATTAAGTATCTGCTGTCTTGAGAAGGTGGAACGTTCAGCTCAGGGTCACCAGAGGAATCCAGGGTGCGTGGCAGCAGCTTTTGGATGGGGCTGGAGATGCCGTGGCCCAGCCAAGCCCTGCTCACATGGAACCGGGAGGGTTCACCCACCTTTCAAAAACTGTTTGCCTGTGGGCAACTGAAGCAGTAGATGTTTGAGAGATTGTTTTACACTAATGGAATGGTTAATTTGATTAATTCCAGTTTGTTATTTTGTTGGTTTTGAAGTTTTGCAGTGAACTTCTTTATAGATACAGCAGAACTGCTCTGGCACAAATTAGTTAAATGTTCTCAATACCAACATAAACAAGGGATAATGTATTTCTAGGGAACTTTTTAGGGCTTTGTACACTGATGCTCCTGTAACAAGCCAGTACATTTACAGAGAACACTCATCATGGAGGTCATTTTCTTTGCTTCCAAAACATCATATTTTTTTTTTTTAATGTGCACAAAATCTTCCTTTGCAAATGTTGACATTAAGTTGTGAACACACAATTCCTATAGACTTCAATGAGAGCCATCCTTGCTCATCAAAGGATAGGATTTGGCTCTTGATTTTACTGCAATCAGTGTATTATTTATAATGTACAAGAGTGCACGTGTACTCTCCCAGTAAGAGCTAATGGAATTTATGTGCACATGCTGAGGACCAAATCCTCCTGGTCGCTGTTGGGGAATTCGCTTTCATGTGTTTGTTCCTTCATGTAACCTGAATCGCTGCTCCCTGATTGCAACAACAACAGAGAAACAAAACCAGAAAAAGAGTAATAGTCTGCATCAAGAGATTATTTTTTTTTTTTTGCAGTTGTTACTTGTATTATAGGTTATTGTGATGAAAAGAAGCCAGCAACTTTGAATTTGCAGAAGAAATTATTAATGCTGTTCTCCAGCACTTCCAGTTACAGCCAGTGGTTGCTCGTTCTCTCGGACTGACAGAAATGTCAGTGCTTGTTGCAGTAGTGTCCCTGTACAAGCGGAGCCGCGGTCGGTGTGTTCCCGTGTGTTAACGAGGGAGCGGGTTCGTTATGGGGTGCGGGTGTGTGGGGGATGCAGGGTGGTGATTGTCTCCAGAGGGGGCTCGCAGAGCGCTGGCACCGGGGGCTGCCGGAGTGGGGGTCACTGGGAGCTCTGCAGGACCGGACCCTTGGGCTGCAGCATGATACCTGCCAAAACTCATTAGCGAGACAGGTTACAGCTCTCATTAGCAGCCTCTCCACAGAGCAGTTGTTCTCAGCCTGTGGGATCCCATCCTTTGGCAGGAGCTGCCTGCCTACAGCCAGCGTCTTCCTGTCACCTGAGAGAGTGTTCCTGCAGCTCCCCCATGGGAGCAGCTCTTCTGGTTTCTTGTTTTCTCTCTTCTGTCACAGCTCTAATCCAGTTTTAGAGGATGGGGGATGTAGGTGCACTTGCTGAGGTTTCTTTTGATAACACATGTGAAACAAGACAAGTATTTAATTCCGTATTGTAAGAAGTGGTTTATTAGCAAATCACAATAAAGCACTGTAGGAAGTCATGAAACTAAGACAAACAGAGCAAACCAAAATGCTGAAATGTTTTTGTGTTCGGTTAGGGGGATCTTTGGTATATAAGGCCCAGCTGTAGGTGACAGTCTGGTAGCCCCAGCACTATTCATACATATTAAGGATCTTCAGGACATCTTTGTGTAGCTGAGGACCTGTGCTAAGCCAGCAGCAATGCAGCAGCTCCAGTGATTTACTCCAGTGATGCTCTGGTGGATCAGGAGCAGCCCAACCTGCCCACCTTATGGGCCCCACTGAAAGCTTTCCAAGATCCGCAGGAGCAGTGGGAGGCACTGAGGAGCTTAGGGACAGGGGTGAGCAGGGGCAGTGAGGGGTGATCCAGCTCCAGGGTCCCACTGTGGCAGCTCAGGCTGGAGCCACCAGGCACTCAGTCCCAGTTCCACCTTGGTTACCTCTTCCAGCAGCAGGGACCTGGGTTCCCTGCTTTGTCCCCCCCGTCAACCACACGGTGTGCTGGGGATGCTGGCGCTGTGCTGGCACTGCTGGTGAGCGACACGGGTCAGCACTGTGGACTGGCCTGTTCCGGCCATGCAGGTGAGCCAGTGCTCCCTGCCCATGGGGATGGGCTCACCTGTGTTATCTGTGCTGTGGGGTCTGCCTGGGCACTGGGGGGGTTGTGTTTCTGACCTTCAGAGAGAGAGCTGATCCTCCCTCCTCCTCTTCCCTCACCATTAATAGTTTTGCAGACCCACTCTGTGAAGGTTCCCATGTACATGCAGGCTGGAGCCAGTTTCTGTCTCTTACTGTTTCTGAGGGAAATCTCCAGATTGCTGCTGCGTGCAGGGGTCTGCGAGTGCTCGGGGAGGTTGGCAACGCATTGCTCCCACACCTATCATCTGCGCCAGGAGTGGTCCCTGTGCTGAGGGGCTGGTGCTGCCAGGTCACCAGCCCCATTGTGAACCTGAGCTGGCAAATCCCCGCTCCTGGGGCTCCCACGAGTAGTGCCATGGAAGCCAGTTTCCCGGGTGTGCAGAGGCTTGCGGTGTCATGGCAGGTCAGTTCACTTCCCTGGCAGCAGTGTCTCGAGAGAATTCGGTGGAGCTGCTCACTGAAGTTTTTGGGGATGGGACTAAACCCCCCCTAAATAGAAGTCACAGTTTAACGTTGTGAGTTGCCTTCCCTGTTGGATCTTGGCACAGGCTTCATCTGATGACAAGAAGAGTTTCCCACGTGAAGTGTAACGCTGTGGGTCAGCTCACTGCGGGGCTGACGAGGAAGGTGCTGTGGGGCCCTGTGTGTGTGTGAGTACCAGCAGCCAGGCGTCAAGCCAGGCACATGCTCCTCACTCTGCTGGTGGCTCTCTGGTCCTCTGCAAGCCACTTGGCTTATGATTGCAGTGGAGAAAGGCAAATATTGTATTTCAAGTGCTTCCCAGTCACCTTCTGATCATAATAATTAGAGGCCAGAGTGAGAAAGAAGAGGGAAGATAGAGAAAGAAAGGCATGGGGAGCAAGACCTGCTTCTGCAGAGGTCAATGTGCAGCCAGTCTGCCCTCAGCCCCGGTGAATGAGTTTCACATATTGTGTGCAGCTCTCTTGAAATCTTAAGAGAAAACATTTTTCTGAAGTGATTCTATTGATACTAATTTTATTACCTGTCAGTCTGGTTTTATTACATGCAAACAATCACAGGCTCAGCATCTCTTCTTTGTGATGGTGACAGAGGTGATGAAGGAAGGCGCAGTGAAATTCCAGGGACCGAAGCTGCACAGAGTGAGCCCCCCCGAGCTATCCTGCCTGTAGAACTTGTGTTTGCACATGGGAAGGGGGTTGTGCAGAGGCTCCCAGATTGCTGCCAGCCCTGGGGGGCCAGTGGAGCACCCAGTGCCATCTCATCCTGCTGAGGCTGAGATGTCCCCAGTACATGCTGGTGAGACTGGAGTGACCCTGCTCTGGTCTCAGGGTCGATGTCCTTGTGGCCTGTCCATCTGATGCCATCCCAGCCCGGTGCAGTGGCCCTGAGCTCTGCCACTGCCAGGGTGCCCTTTCCAGCTCTGCCCTCGTGGGAGGAGAGCAGAGGGTGGGCGCAGGGGTGTCAGCAGCCACACTGTTGTCGCTCTAGGCCGGTGCCTGCATCTGCCGGAAGCTTTCATGGTGCCACCCAGCATCAGGGGTCCTGCCCCATGCCCCCAGGCTGGGAGGCCTTGCTGCATTCCCCGGGGGTGGGGAGGCTGCACCGACAGCCTCCGCTGCCTGGATGTTCATAACCTGGTCCTCCCTGAGGTCTGGGGAGGAAGAGCTCCCATGTTCTGGGCATCGCTTTGCCCTGGGGTCATGCTGCTCTTCTAAGGATTCCCTTTCTTGTCAGCCAAACAGGCCAAAACCTTGCAATATCTGGATGCTTTCTCACTTTTATTTATTTACACACACTTATGAGAAATTATTTATTTAATTCCTTCGTTTACCAACATTTTCCCAAGCTGCAAGAAGCTGCCTGCGTTTCCCCGTTGCAAGCCGTGAGCGGGTGGCAGCAGCGGTGCTGTGCTTACCCTGGAATTTGTGTGAGTGCTGGTGCCCACAGCAGGTATTACAGTGTCCTCCTTTTGGCTTCTGTGTGTGCAAAAAGAAAAGTAACACTGTTTTTTTTTTTACAGCTGGGCCCCAGTGATGAGAGTAATTGAGAGTATTGAAAAGCTGGTGATTTTAAAGAGCAGTTTATGAAATGCTGCAAAAGTACAAATGGAGTAAAATTATTTGAGGGAATAAACGGCATGTGAAATGTTGCAGCGATACCATCTCTGCTTGGTATTGTTGGTTTGAACCTGCCAGGCTTGGTGGTTGGAGCTGCAGCAAACAAGTGATTCAGCCCACAGGAGCAGGAAGCACATTGCAGCCAACAGCGACCAGCTTAGTGGAGGAGCAGGCGGATCCCGCTGCTGGGGTCCCCATGGCAGCGCTGTCCCCCATTGCTGCTGGGGTCCCCACGGCAGCACTGCCCCCCACTGCTGCTGGGGGAGCTGCCAGGGGAGAACCTGGCATTGGGGAGGCAGAGTTGGTATTTCAGTGGAAGCTTTCCATTGTGTTTCGTGCGGGGCTGTGGGGACATGCATGGCCTTTGCAGGGTCCCAGGACCCTCAGGTGGGTGTCCCAAGCTGGAGGGAGCTGGTGGCGCCACGGGGCTGTGTGGCTCCTGCCAGCCCCATCCTTAGAGCCAGGCTGCCTCAGCCTCACCACCCATGCCCAGGCCAGTTCCCCAGCATGGTTTTGTGGGTGTGGAATAAATTAGCCTTGATGGCGCCTGCATTAATTTTATGTGGGAGAATCCCCAGAGATTCCAGGGCAATTACAGGGAGAGCAGCCTTGCCCAGCACAGCATCCTCCCCTTCCAGCCACCAGTCCCAGCAGAGGAGATGACAGGACCTGGGGAAGCAGTGCTGTCACTCCGTCAGTGCCCGCTCCTGGCGTCACCCACCCACAGCGTCCCTGGCAGCAGAGGCCAGAGCAGGGTGGCCCATGGTCCCATGAGACACCAAGCTCCATGTCTGGCCCAGGGCGATAGGACCAATCACCGGGTGGTAGCGGAACTCATCAGGGTGATCACTATGTTACAGAAAGGTTGGAAAACAAGCCCAAAGCAAGCAAGCTGTCTTGATTTCATACAAGTCCTATGAATATTGGTTGTCTAGCATAATTGAAGCCTGTTCCATTTGTGGCTTTTTTCTTACTTAAAAATTCAGCTCATATTTTGGCAGGGGTTTGTCTGAGCGCACAGCGGATACATTCAATGACAAGAGCTATAACATCCAATTTGTTGGATGCCACAATTAAACCTCAGCTTTTTCACCCAGCCATCTGAAAGCCAATTGCGAGTTGTCACTCAAGCAAGAACACATACAAACAAGGGCAGTGCATAGCCCCGGATCCTAACAATGTGATTTTCATCGCCTTACCAGTCTTTGGGGAGTCTTCAGCTTCCATCTGGAAGTACCTTCAGCCCTTTCCAGCTATGGATCTTGAAATAGCTAGAACAGAGAGAAAACCAAAATTACATGGAGTTTATTGCCATTTCAGAAGGAAAAAAGTGTTTGAAAAAGTTTATTCAGGAAGCCAGGGGAAGTTAAGTGGGAGACATTTGCCATTTCATCAGTCTGTTGGTGATAGCCATTCATGTCATAAATGGCTTGTGTCATTTGATGCCAAAAATAACACAATTTTCCTCCCCAAAGGCCTATAGGGTTTTTTTGCAATAAATGTTTATTTGTTAATAATATACTTTAAACAGCCCAGTCTTGACCTCAAGTCTCCAAAAGAATCCATCTTCTCTCTGAAAAATCCTACGAAGTTTGTGTAATTTTTTCTGGGAAGGTGTAATTGATGGCGCAGTGAAGGGTAGTGTGTTTGCTTTAACTACTGCAGCTGCGTGGATTAACTGTTTATAAGGGCCTACTGTGCTTTGAATGGCTACTTTCTTAGATTTCAGGCTTTAGTTGACAGCACTTCCTAATGGTTTCTTGGATTTGCTCAAGTTCGATCAGTAAAAATAAATTTCTGCACTGAGCTCCCCCATTGTTCTTCCCTCATCGCTCTCGGGAAGCTTTTAAACCTGCATTTGGAGGAGCCCTGGGTTATTGATTAGCCCGTGCCCTGCAGCGTTGCCTGTGGAGGTGACCAGGAGAGCTGCCTGACAGAGCCCAGCGGGTGCCACCTCTCGCCTCGGTCTCAGAAAACGCCTAAGAGAAGTTTGGGTGTGTAGCAAAGAACCTGCATGCAAGTATTTTTGACAGCCTTTCTCAATTTAGTGATCGGAGTCTCCAGAGTCTAACGCTGAACTGGCAGGTATGAAACACGTGTGATTAAATATTGGAAAATGTAATAAAGGATTTTGTAAACATGCATAATATAAAAACTGTTGTTTTGAGAGAAAATAGTCAGTCAAGTAATTAAATTGGAATATGTTGCACTGTTTTGAAGTTGCCTTCCCAAAAGCTGGAGTGAGATTTCCCCTGGCAAAGCATTTGTGGAATCCAGTGACGTGTGACCAACAGCCGGTAGCGTAACAATTGTCTTTTCACTAAATCACCAACTACCACTGATTTAACCAACACTAAATCACATATTTCAGCTGCTTTTGTTCTGCCATCAGCCCCTCTGATCCCTCTCTCTTATGATTTTTCATGTGTACTTTTACTAAAAAAGCAAAGTATTAAGACATTTGTCAGGTTTTTTTTTTTTTCGTTAATTCTTAAATGAAAATGTGGTTTTCTTGAAGAACTCTGGAAGACTTATTTTCTTTAAGATCATCTGAGTTATGGGAGAGAATTACACATTTAATTTCTCATAAGCATTTTAGCTTAAAGTGCTAGTTTGTTCTCAGGCAGGCAGGCACTTGGATGAAATAAGGAATAGTATGTGTAAAATGAATTGAATTTATGTTTTCTTTAAACATTTCACATTTGTGGAGCTAAATTATTTGGATGATATGTACATTCAGGTACTTAGTGGAAAACTTATTTTAGTGGGACTCCATGGCACTAAATGGCAGTAGTCGTTAACTGAGAATATGTTTGTAGTTTATTAATTGTGACAATCGTATGATGCTTTAAAAATAGATATTTTGAGAAGCACAGCTTCCAGCTTGAGCTGAGATCCTGCTCATTAATAAGATGGTTAATTTTACTCGGTCCCTTCAATACCTATTTATAAGGCTCAGCAAGGTGTAGAACAGGAGGCCTGAGGGCAATTAAACTGCTCATTTCCTTCCCAGAGGCGTTTTTTGGGTCACTCTGGGCCACAGTGACCGGAGCAGCTCTTCTCCACTGGTGCAGGGTCCTCTCCTCTGGGTGTCCATTTGATAAACTTCTTGACCTTCAATTTAGCCTTTGTTGGATCACTCCTGGTAAAGCAAGATCACGTCCAAGCTCTCTTTCCCAAACTGAAGATATTTGGAAAAGAGCTTTAAACCTTTCCATGGCTTCCTGCTCCTCTGCAGATCCTGGTGCTGCTGGAGAGTTCAAGCCAGAGCGATGGCGGGGCCAGAGCTCAGCAGCAGCTGTGGGCAGGGTGAGAGACGAGGGGACAGTGGTGAGGACGGCGGTGAGGATGGCAGCGTGGTGGCTCCCCCAGTGCCGTGCCGTGCCGAGCACCGGGCTGCAGAGGTGTGCGCAGAGCCGTGCCCAATGGTGAACACATGTGACGTGACAGCGGGTGGCCTCCTTTAGCACAGGGCGATATCTGGGGTGTCTTGGGGAGGTTGGGTGAGGACATGAGCCCTGTGTGTGCCTGGGGCTGTGCTCAGTGTGGCCATAGCGAATGCTTATGCTGCAGCCACATGGTCACGCCGTGTCTGGCTCCAGGGGCGTCCAGGGACTGCAGCATCAGGGCCACCTCCTCTGCACCAGGGCTCGGGGTCTTCTCATAGGGTCGAGGATCCTCTCCTTCTCCTCTCTGCCCAGAGGAGAGTACTGTGCCTTTCCCTGGGGCACTGAGAGCTGCGCTGCTGGGGCTGCTCCATCACCCTGCCCTGCTCCCAGCCGTGCCCTCGCCGCAGCAGGGCAGGCCCCGGGCGCTGTGGCTGCAGGCAGGGGATGCAGACACTGGCGCTCCCTGACTCACCCCGCTGGGCTCCGGAGAAGTTCCTCCTGATTCATTCCCGGCACGGGGTGACTCACGCTGTCAGCATCGGCCGCCTGTTTGTGAAACTGCAAAGAAACAACCTGAAATTGGCTGAAACAGCCACATTACTGAGGCTGATATGGATTTGCTCCTGTAGGAGGACATTTAAAGTCTCCCTGTTTTTGTTGCAGAGAGACTGAGCTTTGCAATTTTTTTAGTCTTTTTGTCTGCTTACCTTGGTATTCAAGCAACTGACATAACATTTAACTTTATCCTTGTGCATGAGCACTCCCACTAATTAATTCAGTAACTCTTTTGACCTTCTGTTTAAAAGATTTCAACTGGTGCTGTTTCTGCACAGACGCTGCAATCCCTCGGGATCCTTACCCCTTCACTTATTATGAGCATGGCTATGGGGTAGGTGGTTTGCATTTTTGTGCCGCTATATTCTTGTAATAGCTAACATTAACAAAGTTAAATGGACAAATGAACAAGAGAAAGAGAAGAAAAGCAAAGGAGCAATTAAATGTAACTTTCATCATGAAAAGGATTTCACTGGTTTATCTTCTAATAAGATTATGTCACTGACACAAGTACCTAGGAGCCTTTGATTGACAGCCTCCTGTACTTTTATCAGGCAGTGTGACACTAAACCTCAGGGCCTTTTGTCCGATAGAGTGAGCTCACGGAAACTTGCCATCCTAATCCCCTTATTCATGTCAAGCACAGAAAAGAAGTCCTGATCAGATGGCACCTTACAACAGTGTCACCTCCACCCCCTCGTCGCTGGATGGACACGGGACATCTCGGGCTTTGTTCATGGTCTGTGAGGCTCTGTCGGAGTGGAGCTGCCGGCTCTGCTTTCCCGGCTCCGTGCCCAGGAGCTGGGGCTGCCCGTGGGTCTCCCCTCAGGTCTCCCTGCTCCTGTCCCGCACTACCCTGCCTGGTGTGCTGACTGCTGTCCTGCTCCTGCCCGGGGGCTGTGTGTGGCGCTGAAAAATCCCAGGGAGGTGGCAGGAATGTTCATAGGATAACTTTTTCTGGTTTGGGTTTTCTTTTTACTTCTCTAAAGAAAGTCAAGCCTTTAAAGGAAATACTTCCTTTTGCATCATGTATGTTAGACCATGTAGTGAAAACTACCACTAAGCTTCTTCCAAGCTTCCATCCAGAAAAAGAAGTGGAACTAAAAAGCCCTATCTTTTCAGAAGCATGGGACCAACATGTTGTTGCTCAGTGGTAATTGGGTGTAATGCTTCGTGAAGCTCAGAACAGAATTTTATGTCCTCCTCAAACCATGGGTACATATAGAATTCACTCCTAAGTGCTGTAGAAGTCGTCAGCAATTCACCCCAATCGCTGCTATTATAAGTTTCATAGCCCCGGCCCTTTCTTAGTTGTAGGAATTCCTTTGTGTGTATCCCTGCGGTAACCTATTGCAACTAGCGGTCCCCTGTGGTGCTTTATTTACTTGTCCAACTGTTTGGAAGTCTGTTAGTCTAAAGATCAGATGCTCTGAAACAAATCTTATTACTTTAACCAGCTCTGCAAATTCTTCTTTCTCCATTTTTATTGACTTCTCTTCAGCTAGAACTAATACACATGCAGCAGGTGGGCAAGTATGTCTCTCAAAGTTTAGCCTCTCAGATTTAACATGAGAAACTATAAATCTTTTTGTTTTCCTTGGAAAATGTGGGAAACCACAGGTATTTGAAGAGTTGCCTCCTTGGTGGATTTGTGAAGTTTATACTGGTTCCTGTAATTTTTGAAGCAGAAGTCTGGGAAATTTTAAAAGAATGCTGCATTCTGAGGAATAGACTAATTATTTTTTTGTCATGTTAAGTATTTTTTTAGGCT
This sequence comes from Nycticryphes semicollaris, assembly GCA_013400055.1. NCBI lineage: Eukaryota > Metazoa > Chordata > Aves > Charadriiformes > Rostratulidae > Nycticryphes > Nycticryphes semicollaris. The sequence continues at coordinate 76,334 of VXBJ01004983.1, forward strand.
ATAATCAAAAGCAAGGGAATGGGAAAGTTTTAAGACTTCTTTCCTTTCATCCAGCCTGGCACTACAGTAGAGGTGCTGCATTAAACTTCCTTCAGCTGCTCTGCCAGGAGCTGGTTCGGTCGGCACCGCTCACCGGTCCCAGTCCTGGAAGGCGTCTCCAGCGCCTCTGTATTTTTCATCTCTATGCACATTTTAAAAGTAATTTTAGATGTTAAAAGTCAGTGCTAATTAAATGTTTTAAGAAATTATCTTTCAGGAATTCCCCTTTCTGCTCCCCGTCCCCCCGCCCAGTCTCCTGGCGACCTCGCGCTCCCCAGTCTGCGCACACATCCCGTCTGCGGCAGCATCTCTCGTGGCACTTTCCTCCAGCAGATATCAAAGCCCTGTGGAAGCGACTGCCCGGGGTTCCTGCAGGCCGGGGCCTGTCCCGGGTGTGCTGGTCCCAGGGACACACCGTTTCTTCCCATGGCCCTGAGGATCGGGTGTGGGGACGGGAGCGTTCCCGTCTCTGGGAGCCCTTCACCGCTGCTCCCCCCAGCTCTGGTGCCACCTTGAGCACCAGCAGCTGCCGTCATACAGTGCAAACGAGGGAGCGTGCACGCAGCCTTATTTAGGGGAAAAAAGCAAGCAAAGGAATGTGGAAGGTGGCAGCTTTCTTTAGCACAGCACCTTTGCTTTAAACACACAGCTCTGCACAAGCTGTGGAATCTGTTATCAGGAATCCAGTTGTCTGCAAGGACAGGACCAAGAGCAGGGACCTGGGAAAAGATTTAAATACTCACCTCGTCAGTGAGGCTGGTGAAGGAGTCTATAAAACGTCTGTAAACTCTTAAGGTCAGTTAAGGGCTAGGTGAACTGCAGCAGGCAGAGCGATGTCAGGTTGTGTGCAGGGATAAGGTTCAGTAAAACTATAAATGTCTGGCAAAACATGTGGCTTCTCAAAGAAAATCGCACAGAAATGTACCAAGAGGAGTAATTTAGCACATCAGAAATGTTAAATGCAGACCAACGTGATGTGGTACGAGTCTGTGTCTATGTCAGAAAAGGTGATTTCTGAAATCCCGTGGGTTTGATGTTGTGAAGCTTCAGGGCTGTTTCCCTGTGGTGGGTGCACAGGGGGCAGCACCCCCCCAGCCGCCGTGCCTGCGCCGGGCTCCGGCGGTGATGACCCTCAGGCTGCTTCAGCAGGACGTAGGCCACGCAGAGTGTTCTGCGTCCGCCACTGGGAGCAGAGTCCTCTCCTCTCAGCCTGCCATGAGGGTCCCCCCCAGCTCCTCCCAAGGCCTCCTGCCCAGCACCGGGCATGGGGCAGTGAGTGGGGCACAACTCCCCCAGCAGGTCCAGGGTGCTCCTTCTGCATTATTGGCACTTGATGCTAAGAGGTTCTCATTGAAAGGAAAATAACTTGTGTTTGGATATAAAAAAAAAAAAAAGAAAAAACCTTTGGGGATTGAATTTCAGAGCCTCCTGCCTTCCTCTGGCCCCCCTCCGAAGGCAGCGGTGATTTGTGTGCAAGGGCCTGTGACCCAGGGAGGCATCGAGCAGCCGAGAAGGGAAACATTTGGAGTTCAGAGGGACAGTGGGTCTTGATGACCAGCGTAAGACAATGCAGATGTTTCAGATCATGAGATCTCTGGCGATAACAAGAAAATGCCCGCAGCAGCCTACAGGCTGGGTTCCTTTTTTAATTTTCCTTGGTGTAGTGATACCGCATCTCACAGGATTGAGTTTGTAGGATTTATCATGGAAGAATCTCTGTGCTTATTGTATTAGGTATATCTGAAAAATAGGGTGGGTTCTCCCTGTGGAATCTTTTAGAAACTGTGCCCTGTGTGTTGGTGGTGGCAGGGGCTCCCAGCCCGACTGTGTGTGCTGCCAGCCAGGCAGTGGCCCGTGGAGGGGGCTGTCTGCAGAGGAGCAGAGCCAACAGAGCGATAGATTTTGGACAAGAGTCCAACAATAACTGCATGTCCCATTGCCTTGTCTGATACAAACAGAGATTTCCTGGAAAGAGGACAGATTCTGGGACAAGGAAAGAAAAATACTGGCAGAGTGGAGAAGAAGGAGGAATCGTTGAGGATCCTGATGCTGAGAGCCTGTGACACTGACCGCTCACCACTGCAGTCTCTGCCTCTTGATCTCGGCGTTCCTGCGCTGGGGCGGATTGGAGAGACCTCCAGCTGTGTCTGGTTTAAAGCTTAATACGGCAGAGACAGCAGAGAGCAGTCCTGCTGGGCTTGGGTCTCTGCTGGTGTCTCTGCCAGAGGAAGACCCTCTCCATGCCCAGGCCATGGTGCCCTGGGGCTGTGCAGGGTTCAAGGACGCTCCCAGTCACTGTCCCATGGGGTCCACAGCCTCAGTCCGAGTGGGAAGCACAGTGGGAGTGTGCTCAAAGACCCCCCAGCGGCACCCAGGCAGGCATAGGCCAAGCACATGCCTCTCATCTGGCAGGATGTCCCCAGTATGACTGGGAGCAGTGGTGGTACCTCACTGAGGGGACACTACCTGAGGGCACAAGGGCCACCCCGTCCTGCACTGTGGCTGCAGCAGGGTGAGCAGTGGGGGCTGGTGCAGCCACTGCTGCAGCGGCGAACCCCAAATTACATGTCAGGGAGCAGAGAGGAGACAGATTTTAAAATATTGTATGCTTGAAAAAAAATTAAGTACATATAGTCTTTTGGCTTGCGTGAGTGCGGAGGCTGTGCAAGGTCTCCCCAGCACCCATCTGGGCAGAGGGTGCTGCTGCAGCGGGTGCGGAAGGGGCTGCTGTGGGGTCAGCAGGAGCTGCCTCCTGCTGCCACCCCAGTGCCTCATCCTGCCCAGCCCTTCACCGTGGCTGCGGCCACAGAGCACCGGGAGAGGCAGCTGCGGTGGGCTGGCATCCTGGCACCTCAGCCAGGGGGACCCGGGCTGGAGCGGAGCCCGTGGACGCTGCCAAGCTGGAGCTGGCAGAGAGCGAGAATTTCCTAACTGTGACAAATGCCTGCCTGAAAAAATGTGTCTCTATTTACCAGTGGTGCGTTCAATTAGTCTGCGTTTTGGAGTCCTCCTGATGGCCCCCCCCTGCGATTTGAGCCACCTCTTCTCAGAAAAAGGCTAGAAAATGTTTTGCTTTAAAAAGATTTAGGGTCCCTGTGTTTCTGGTGCCGCACTTTGCAGCTCAGCTGTGACTTCGGGTGCTCGCTGCTACGGGGACTCTCCTTCCTGGCTGTACGTGCTACCGAGAGAGCCTCACACCCAGAGCTTTTCGTTGCCTTTTATATCTGAGGGTAAGTTACTGTTTTGTTATCGGCTGTAGCCAAAAAAATGAAAACCAGAACACGGTCCCCAGCGAACCTCTACCACAAGAGGTTATAATTAAGAAACTGCTTCCCCGATCTGTTGTAATTTTGAAAAAAGGGATTTTGGAAAAAAGGAACTTCCACCTCATCCTGATTTTTCACTGGTGAGACGGACACAGCTTTGCCTTTTGATTTTGGCATTGAGAGCTGGACTCATAATGGAAACTGAGCATGGTCTTTATTATCATTACGGTTGAAAGAGCATTATGAAGGGCACAACTGAAGTTTTGTAAGCATGTGCTGGAACATACACTTAAAATATTAAAGCAAAGTTTTCAATAACAATTGTATTTAGAAACAAATGATCTTGGTTTTCCATTTCTGGGCTGTTCTGTGTGAAGCCAAATGATCGCTGCTTCAGGGACTCCGTCCCTCTGCAGCACTGAGTTGGGTTTTCAGACACAAGAGGAGCGAGCTGCCTGCTTTAAAATGGTGCTGAGCTAGCAACAACGCTTCTGAGTCCACCACAGCTTCACAGAGTATCATCTCTGGTAATCAGCTGATTTTTTTAGGTCATATGTAAATTAAGAACACATCTGCTTTCCATATGTCCCACATACACAGCTTACACATGTTTTTGGATGTATTATCTTAATCATATTTATTGGCCAAAGCAAAAAAATTGAAGTTTAAAATATTTTTGGATTCATAATATTATAAACCCAACAACTATAAAGCAAATGAGTCATGTACTACACTCCAGTTATAGTGTACAATTACAACGTGTATTTAAGAGCTATATTTCTTAGCTGGAGTGAAATCTATAGGCAACAATGCCATCTCTCCTGTATTTTTGTCTAACAGAGATCTAAAGAAAAATTAATTACACTTCTTTGACTGATTGTTATTCTGCTGAAGTATGGTTCTAATCCTTATTAACATTCTCTAAAGTCATGCATGAAATATGACTTTTGCACCACACTCTGTGGCATATGTTTTCTCTTTCCAGCGTATTTTTCAAACTATCTTCAACCCTCACTGCTGTTCATTATTTTAAGATAGGTTTAAAGTTTGCCACAGTCTCAAAACTGATCCAGTACAGAGCGTTGCAAGGGAAAAAAATGACACATCATTCTGCTCATGAACACAAATTGCTTCTGATTATTTAGCTTTGAATGTTCTCCTCATACTGTTTTTATTAAAAGCCCCAGTATATTTACTCTTGATAGTGTCTTCAATTAAGTTAAAAAGAGTCCCTTTTCTATAGCAGTATGTAAAGAAAATAGTTGGTACAACCGCAAAATTACCGAAAAAACCTGGTTCTAGTAAAGTACTACTTCAGTTCAACAACCACAGCACGAAGTTTGCTGTTTTCTTGTAAACTTTCCAACCATTAGATAAACAGTGTCTGTGTCTTCACACAGAAAGAAGCACCCTCTCTTTGTTTAAGGACAGTTGTTTTCCTGCAGCTCTCTGCAAAATACCTACTCCATTAATCCATTTATCCATATGGAAAACTTGCCCATGTGGATTCAGGGTGACTCTCTCTTTTTGGCCGGCGGTGAGTAGGTCTTTGCTCCGGGAACAATTTTGGTAACAAATTGCTGGAGGACTGGGGCAGAGCGCTCTGGTTCTGTTCATTTGCCTCCTTGTGAGCGCAGTTAATTTAAGCTGTGACAAGGGGAAGGAAAGTTGTTACAAGTGGGATCCTGTGACTTCAGCACACATTGCACACAGCCAGGAATGTTTCCCTTTTCCTTTTATAAAATTGTGATTTAGGAAAATGGTCTAAGTTTAGCATTTTCTGGAGCTTCTACTCGGTTGGCTTCACAATAACTGATTTTTCTTTTGAATACATTGTCTTTTAGTGCTGTGATGTCACAGCTTAATATTGTACAAAGAAGGCGTAACTGGACCAAACATGTCAGGAACATGTCAGTAACTTTCCATAAATTATTCCCCCTCTTTGGGAAAACCCCTAATTATGTGTTAACTCATTTTCTACTTCAGAGGAGTTTTGTCTTGAACTTTGGAGCCCAATAGCTGGGGAGCTTATAGTTCTTTTTTTGGTTACTGTATTTCTGCTTAAAATTCTCTGTGTGAGAGCTCTGACAGAGAACTGCGAGGATTTGGCAGAAATGGGATGACAGGAGTCGAAGGATGGACTAGAGCAAGGGAATTGCCTTTAAACTCCTTTAGAAAAAATTCTGGAAGCTCAGAAGTCTCTGCAAAGCCGTCCTCCTTCCTCTGCTACGAGCAACTGCCGAGCATCCCTGGATGAAGGCTTCACATGCTCCAGGCTATAAAGCTGCTGTGCTTTGAAAGCAATGGGGTACGGAGGAAAGGACTGTTTGAAACATGTCACTTTGAACTGTGCTGGGGGGTCCCAGGGAGCTGGCCACCTCCGTCCGCCCCAGTTCCCTCTGAGGTCTGGTTCCAGTCTGCAAGCCCTGGAGCCAGCCCCGTGGTCTGGGCAGGTGGCCCCACTGTGAGATGTCAGGCTGATAAGTGAAAGTAGAGACTTTCGAGGGAAGATCAAGAGTTTACTGCTTGAACTGCATCTCTTGCTATGTGTAACAGTTCAATATGGTAACAAAAGGGTTTTCCTGCCTGCAGAGACAGATGCTGCATTTTCACAGTGTTGCTTTACATTTGAAGCCTCAGCATATGCTGTAATAAAGGCCATCCTGAAACTTCAATGGATTGCATCGTGAGGAAATTCAGAGAGGAAGGAGCTTTAGGTGGATCTGCAGAATCTTTTATGAACTAATACCCCATGAAAAAACCGTGACTATCAAGTAGGGGTCAGTCATGGCTCGGATCAGCGCTGGCTTGTGGTTCAGTTCTGGCTGAACATGTTCCTGCCAAGGTGACCGGGTAGGGGACAGGGGCTGGGACACTGCTAAAACACCTTGATTGAGGTGTTGTGCAGGAAACAATAAACCCCCAAATCTTCATCCTACTTTTGCTGCCTAAAGGGTGCATCATTCCTTTCAGCTGATATGCAGAAGTTGTGTAGGTACAGGGCGATGCTACATTTAGCCCTAAGTGGGAAATCACTGAGTGTGAGAATCTTCTGGGTGACCCTCAGCAGGCAGATCTGAGCACACTTCTTCAGCCACTCTGCATCACCTTTGCTGCAGTTTTCTCTCTTTTTCCTCATGCTCTCCATTCTTCCAGACAAGTCCAAGACTTGCTGCTGGAGAAAGCAAGTGGTCAGAGGCAGGGACGTTATCCTGGCTCCCTCCATGAGGGACATGGGGCAGCTCTCACCGAGTCTCGTCAGCAAGGAAGGGTGAGCAGCATTTCTATGGCTTTTTATTTTAAAGCTGTTGTTTTCAATATGCTTTTGAATATCCTTCCTGAAGTGGCCTGGCTGTTTGTGTGTGCACGTGTTTGTGAAAAACAAAGCAAATAAACTCTTGTTTATTCTTCAAAATTAATCTCACAACATGCATTTAGAAATGCTGAGGTGGTTGGAACAGAAGTTGTCCAAAGCAACGCCTGGATGCAGTGTGCTGTGACTTACAGTGGGTAACAAGCAGAGCACAAATACTGGGGCTGGAACACAGAAAATGTGCAAAAAAAAGAGTCATTCTGGTAAGGAAGAGGGGTTATAAAGAGCGATGTTTACTCTGTTACCCATTATGAATAAATAGAGAACCTGCAGAAAGGGTGTAATCAACAGATACGCTGCTTGTTTTTACTAATGCTCTGTGACAATTTTGAAAGGAGGAAAGGCTGTAAATTTCTGTTTGTTTTAGTACTGACAGTAGGGAGCAGTGCTAAGCTGGCTGCCAGCTAGAGTCACATGGGCTGGAATGAGTTCGTGCTTAAAAACACAAGAATTTTTAAAAGAAAATATTTTGTGCCTGGTATTTGAGTTCAGTTTGTGTTATGCTGGGATTTTGTAGAGGTTAGATTCATAATTTCACATTTTTACAGCCAAATTTTTGTCTCACAGCAGTGTAAACCTACAATACTTTCACTGGAGCAGGGCGAAGCTGGTGTGAAGTTTATGCAACTTTATCTAGCGCAGACCTTGCACAAAAGGGCTGTCGGATGAGTGTGAACTCTCAAGCCCCCAATAAAGATGCTGTTATTAAGTATAAATACAGAGTAGGTTTAATAGCTATAATTAACGTGTGCGGTTGTTCTAAATGAATAGAAGCTGGGTTTGTGTTTCCATGTTGAAGGCAGGGGATTTACTTGAGTCACTTGAAGGGCTCGGGAAGTGTGAATGCTGGTGAGGGTCGGCAGGGCCTGCGCTGACGGGTGCCTGGGAGGGGACGGGGCACATGGGGGGATGCAGCCCCACAACTTCTCCCAGCCTTAGGGGTTGGTGACTCAGGGGCTCAGGAGCCGGGGAACAGGTTTTTAGAAACTGGATTTTACAAAAATCCAGCCTGTGGGCATCTTCTGTGTGACTGAGACTCAGCGCATAGATCTGAGCACACTTCTTTGGCCACTCTGCATCACCTTCCCTCCAGTTTTCTGTCTTTTTCCTCACACTCTCTGTTCTTCCAGACAAGTTCAAAGCTTCTTATTCTAAAGGTTGGATTCAAATCCCTTTTCCATCTCATTCTCATGGAGAATGTTCATGCAGACGACAGTCAGGGTAAGTCTTTTGCTGATATAAAGAATGTAAAGAAACTGAGCTCATGCCCCGTCAGCGCTGTGTTGCTGTGGCACAGAATGGGGGGCAGGGAGGGCTCAGCGGTGACGGTGCCATGGGGCGATATGACCGTGCTGCATGGCACTGCCAGCCCTGGGGCAGTCCCTGGTCCTTCTTCTGCTGATGCCCAGAGCACGGCTGATGCTGGGGGAGGCCGGGACTGTGAATCAGTGTCACTGCCCTGCTCAGGGGGGGAGAGGCTGGCATGGCAGCTACAGCCCAGACTGATGGAGGTAGGGTAACATGTGTTAATGTGTGTCCCACAAAGGGAGTAGCGATGTCCTGTGCAGCCACGGCACCTGCCAGGACATTGTCACGTTCCACCAGCAAAGTTGCTCCGTGTCTTTTGTTCTGAGGATCCCAGCTCTCTGTGCCTGCTGAGAGCACCGAGGGAGGAGTGCAGGCCGTTTTCACTGTTCTCAGGTCTGTGGTGGAGCTGTCAGAGCTTGGTACAAAGGCAGCACCCCCTTGGCATAGCAAGCATTAATTTGCTGTACATTGTGAGATAGCATATGCATGTGCCCAAGTGCTTGGGCATGGATGCCCACAGTGGGGAAGGGACAGCAGCACGGTGTGGAGCACTTCCCTTCATCAGGGCTGAGGATGCAAGACTGTGAGAAGGTGATTCAGCAGTCTGGCCTCCTGCAAGCTGGGGGTGACACCACGTGCATCAACACTTGCCCAGGGATGGCTCCCAGGTGTGGGGTGACGGGATGCTGCGGCTCCGGTCCCAGGGGAAACAACCGGCGTGCACATGTGAGCCTGCCAGGCTGATCCCTGCACGATACTGAGTGTGAAGCATTCCTGAGGCTTCCTCAGGACAGGTTGAGTGTCAACCAGCCTCTGTCAGCATTTCCCAAGCTGTTTTACCCCCTGTCCCACTTCCAGGTGAACTCGACTCTTACACCCCCGCTTTTCTCAGCCTGGGCACAGTGCCGTGCTGACATGGCTGTTCCAGCTCCAGGAGCTAATCCAAAGCCCCCAAGCATTCCTGCATCCTGTCAGGAGGGAGTACCCACTGTTTGAAAGTATGGGCATGTGTGGATGATGCTGCTGCTTTGGCCTGCAGAGCTCCTGGAAGCTGTTACTCCTGTGGATCACGCCAGCATCGCTGGAGCCTGTGAGGAGAGAGAGGTGATGAGGGGAACATCCATAAACCCCACTGTTGGAATGTGTGGCTGTAGGAGCAGTGAGCAGGACCCTGGCTTTGGACACAGGAGTTGTACCAGGTCAGCCCCACCTGGGCATCCCTGAGTCCAGCCAGTTGCCCCATTACATCCAGTTGCTCCCGCTCCAGCCCTCACTGCTCGCCTGGGTGGGGTTCAGGGCCCATGGAACTGAGGCAGAATCCTCTCACCCTCCTGACATGGCTGTTCTGGGTCCTCTTTTGATGAGGTTCTTGGACTATGCATTCAAAAGAGGCAAGGTTGGGAAAAGGTGTGTAACAAGAAAAAGAGGGTTGGGTTGGTCCTTTTTTCCAACAGAGATCATGGCGCAGGCTCACTGAGAAAGTTCTTTCTTCCCTCTCATGTTCATTGACATCATGCAGAGGAGGACAACAAAGCTGGTGAGGGGCCTGGAGAACAAATTTTATGAAGAGTGATTGAAGGAGTTGGGACTGTTTAGATTGAGGAAGAGGAGGCTGAGGGGAGACCTCATTGTTCTCTACAACTACTTGAAAGGGCATTGTAGAGAGGTTGGTGCTGGTCTCTTTTCACAGGGAATTAGCAATAGAACAAGATGGAATAGCTTGAAGCTGCAACAGGGCAGGTTTAGGCTGAACATCAGGAAAGAATTTTTCACAGAAAGAGTGGTCAGACCCTGGAATGGGCTGCCCAGGGAGGGCGTTGAGTCCCCATCCCTGAATGTGTTTCAGAGTGGTTGAGATGTGATGTTGGGAGACGTGGGGTAGGGGAGGAATTTGTAGAATAGGGCTGATGGTTGGACTCGATGATCCCAAGGGTCGCTTCCAACCTGAATGATTCTATGATCACCTCTATCTTGCTCATGTATGACCTGACCTGGCTACTGGTACCTGAACTCTGTGTTCCTCAGGACACAACACGCACAAAGTCTTTAACTTAACTGGCCTCTTTTTTTCTTAAGCCATCGATTGTATCCAATACTCAGGGACAACGAATAGCTGCATGTACCACAAACATAAGACATCAGAGAAGGAGCTGATCTTTGCAGGAACTTTAAGCAAGGGACCCAGCAGTGTATCATCATTCCAGCTTGGAATCACCTGGAGGCAAAGATCTAAACCATTTCATTACTCTTCCCTGAGCCTCTGCTACTTTCTTCCCAAGATGCCCAGGTGAGGTCCATAGCTCCTCGTTATGAGCTTCATTTGCTGCCCAGCTCTCTAGAAGTTTGAAAAGGTGACATGCAGGCACAAGAGCAGGGCTGCTCCTCAAGGTGCCTTGATCCTCTGGGCAGATGGATGTCCTCACCTTTAGGAGGAAGAGAATTTATTTTTGTAATCGAGTTGCAAGCATTTCTTAGGGCCTGCAGGCTAGTGGTTGGTTGACTCCTGTGGTAATGAGGTGGATTGTCTGCCCGGAGAGCAACAGGCATGGAGTGTCCTCCTTCCTCCTGCCCAGGTGAAGGTGGGTGCCACGGCATGGCTGAGGGAACGGGCAGGAGCTGTGGAGGGAGCTGAGCTTCAGGTGGGTGAGCACTGAACCGTCCTGGGAGAAGGAGTTTGTGGCATTTCCCCACTGCTGCAGAGAAGGTACCCGTGAATTTCTTGGTGGATCCTTTAGTCTCTGGTGGTCTGTAAATAAGCATAAAATGCATGTTAGTTTTGGCTCAGGTTTCTATTCTCAGATGAATGAATTTGAATGAACTTGTCTTATCTGTGGAATCTCTCTTGGAACTGATGTTTGCAGAGAAGATAAATGTGCTGCTGCCTGCCTGCTTGTCCTGACTTAATCTGTGATGCGCTGAGCGGTGTCCTGGGGGGATCAGGAGAGCTGGAAGGGAGCTTGGGATGTCAGGCTGCCAGGTCCTGATGATGTGACCTGTATCGGTTTCTGCATCAATGATAAGGTTGCAGGTTGCGTGTTAGCAGCAGAATGTTGTGCTGGTGATGTTTTCCAAAGTGGTTTTTGTAGGGAGGCGTTATACATCGGTGCCCTGTTAGTGCAGCATCCAAATGAAGATATGAACTGTAAAAAAAAAAAAAACCCAAACTGTTCTCCATGGGTGTGTGGGGCGGGCCCACAGACCCCTGGGGAAGTTGCCTTTAGACAATAATGGTTTTCAGGTTAGTTCTAGCAAACGTTAAACCAGCTTGAGGTTGACTGGACTCTCTTTCCAATTCCCTGTGCAAATTTCTGTTTCCAAGAGCCTGTGGAAATCCTAAGTAAGAGCATGCTGCACATTGCAAATGTCCATAAGTTACATTTGTAAAATGTAAACCACAAAGATCCTATTGAAACTGCATCATAATATGAGTCCTTAATGTATGGATTCAAACTTAGTTAATGTCTGTGTCCTTAGAAGGATGCAACAAGGTCTCAAAATTTCATTGTCCTATTAATGAGAATTGCTTAAGCATCGTTTAGACTAAGGATTCATTCAAGGTGGAAATAAAATGAACTGAAAATGACGGAGGGGTGAGCAATGAGCAGTCCCCATAGGCCAAATCTCAGTAGGAGAAAACACTTAAAGTTTCTTTAGTGCTGGCAGGTTCAAAAGTCAGGGCTGGTTTCAATTAGCCTGGGAGAGTCTCAGTGATAAACAATTCCTGTGGTCTCGAAGCAAAGGGGCTAGCTGCATGCAGCCTTTCTAACTACTTGAGCTGGCCCTATTCCCTCTGCTCTGGGAGTAACTGTCTCTTTGAATGAAGTATTTGTCATCGTTTGTATATGAATTCTTCTGAGTTTTTGAGAGCAAGGAAAATACAAAGTTTTCTGGTTAAGGCATTTTTGGTCTGAAAATCCCCCAGGGTATCAGCTTAAAATATGCATGACGTTCATGCAATTTATTTTCTTTAGGGGGCTGGAAAATGTGAGTGTGTGCAGATGTGTTTGTGTGCACATGTGTGTATGGTGGTGTGATCCCCTGAGTTCTGCTGCAGGGCAAGCCCCTGGGAACTGCTCTGTAGTCGGGCAGCGTGGACCCGCAGGTGGAGAAGACAGGCCTCTTGATCCTACCCCACTCTGGAAACCTCGTTCGCTTCTGCCCATGTTATTTCCAGAGAGGGGACAGGAATTTCAGGTCGTTCCAGCTGTGTGTGTGGTATAGGAGCCTATTCAGCCTTCCTGGAGCATCTCCACGTTCTGTGGTTGCGCGCACTGACAAAGCCCATTGTTATGGCTCCTTGGGCAGAGCCGAAGCGCTGCAGGGCCCAGATGCATCGTCTCGCTGGTGCTCACAGCTCAGAAACTGTTGAGAGAATACTTCCACGTATTGTGCATCTTACACAGGGGTAAAGTGAGAAGTTTGGATTAGAAATGCTGTAACTCTTACTCAAGAATATCCTATCCTCAGTGCTGCTGGGGCAGGCACTAGGGTGATGGTTCATTTGGTCATGGCCTCCAGCCCTTGCCCAACTCATGCCAGTCACCTTCTCCGGGCCTGCCAAGCCTGGGGCCACTGGATGGGCCTTTGTATGCAGGTGAGCAGAATAGTCCTCTTTAAAAAAATGAATTAAACAACAACAACAAAAAAACCCCAACTAAAATCAACAGACAATATTTCTGCATTCAAATAATCTTAACAGACGCTCCTGTCTCTACCAAACACTCAGAAATCATAGGGCTGAATATATTTTTCTAGAATCACCATCACAGCGGTTAAATTCTAAGAGCATTAAACAGTCTAATCCAACAAAGAACACAACTAATAGGCTATAGTTTCCTGCTGGATTTTTTTTTTTTAGCCTGTTTTGGAGATACTTATTTCACTTGTAGACTTGAAAAGTCTAAAGTCACACAAAATACTATTTCTTCCTCATCCTGGATACCTCTCCTCAGACTTACTTGCTGTTAAAGATTTATGATAACATGCTTAGGAGTAGGCTGGAGGATTATGTAAAATAACTATAGACCACCATATGCACTTACTCTAAAACTTTTCTTTTTAGCCAAAATTCTAAGAAGCATAAGCTTGCCTTTTCCATTTGAAAAGGACATGCTAGTATTTTCCCATAATATGGCCAGTACAGCAGAACCTATTCAAATGAATCTTGCTGAAAGAAAGAAATTCTTGACAAATATGATTTCAGTGCAACAAAACAAACTGCACAGGATAGTTCAATAAGCCCCCTTAAATCATGCACAGTACAAATCCTTTAGAGCAAGAGGATCTATTTTTATCATGAGAGTTTCCATAGCAAAAGCTGATTTAACTCCTTAGGGTGAAGTTCACGCCAGTGCATGTCTCTGGGAAAGATCAAACTCCCTTTAACACATGGATGAGGGACCTGCAGAAATGTTGCATTTGGAGTGGGGAGCAGATGTTCATACACAAACATCCACCGAGGAACTTCTTTATAACTGATATGGTTCCTTCACCCAGAGTGATGAGATGTCAGCAAACGGTGCTGAGGAAACACTATGATAGCTCAGTGTGAGCAAAAATCCCTTCCGCTGGGCTTTTTGGAGCAGAAGGGCTTGCATGGGGCAGCTTGGAAACTTTATTCTGGGAGGGGGAAAATTACACTAACTGTTAGAGTTTGATGGTCTGTGAAGTGCATGAGGACGCCGTTGTCACAGGAGGAGAGCATTGACCAGGGCAGAAACCTCTGTGCTTTGCACCCCTGCAATTGATAATGCATCACTGTCCCCGAGGTCCCTCTGTCTGAGCTGTGGGGCACAGGGAGCTGGTGGTACTCACAGGTGACACAGCACAGGCCTCCATGTGCCACAGCCTGGCCTCCTGAAGCAGGTTGGACCGACAGGTCCCTCTCTCTAAATGAGCCTTTTCCTGTTCAGAAGAACATGTCCAGGGCCATGGGGGTGTTCCCAGTCTCTGTTCCTGGTCTGATGTGTCCAACCTCCATGTGTGTGCGGAGCAGCATCATCTTCTCTACATTCTGCTTTACAGGATTTAGCGTTTCAAGGAGGCCTCTGTAGCTTAGAAGATGGAGATGGTCTGTCACCATGGCAATGAAGGTGATGTCACAGGTGCAACATCATGTTTTCAGGGCTGCAGCAGATGGGTTGGGAGAAAACAAGCTCATCAGGGTTAACTGAGAAGAGTTCGTGCAGCAAGCAGCTGTAAAAAATGGTTTAGCGTAGGACTTCTGTGCCATCCCCAATAAATGATGGATGTGTTGACCTGGGACTTGTGATACCTGAGTCTTGTTGCCAAATCCATCACAGACTCGGGCTGTGTGCAGGGGAGTGGCAGGATTATTTTGCTGGCAGGTATGATTTACAGGGTGCAAACTGAAGTAATTAGGTTCACATGGATGTAAATCAGTCAGGATTTGTCCTTCTCTGATCCATCACACTCCCCCCAGCTGGATCAGCTGCTGTGGAGTGAGGCTGTGCCGGGGGTGGTGTGAGAACTGTGGCCGGAGTGGGGTCCGTGGCCTGGGCTGGTGCTGAGCCAGGGCTCAGGACCCCTTGGGATGTGCTGGGACCCCCAGCCCCGGCACAGGGGGTGGGCTGGGGCAGTGTGGCCCCTCCTGCTGCCAGCATCTCCCTGTCTGAGGAATTCTGGAGCAAGCTCCTTCCCAGCAGAGCTGGAAGAAACCTCAGTGCTGGTTCCAGGACTGGGTTTTGCACTCTGCAGTTTTTCCTACAAGCTGTAGCAGCCAAATAGATTCTTTGGATCACAACACAATCCCTTTTTTATTTTAAGTATGCTTCTCGGTGAAGGCTCCCAACAGCAGCAGAATGTGCACGTGGAGGTGAGCTGTGGCACTGCCACAATGTCCCAGTTACTGAAGGATGAGTGGTGAAAGAATCTGACTCAGGTGTTGTATTCTCTCCTATATGGCTTAAACACACATGCTCCAGTTCACACTAAAAATAGGTACTCATATGTAAAATACTTGTTTGAATTCAAAGACTTGAAAAATAACAAAAAAGCTGGGTAGCTTGGTAAACTAATTCACATCCAAGTTTGTTATTGGATAAATAATATAGCAATATAGAAATTAAAATATAGTACATCCAGACTTGCGTCTCTCCAGATTCTTGCATCTCTCACTGAAGCAGGGTTTGATTCTAAACTTTTTTCATGTTGAACTTCTACTGAAGATTATCTTTAGTCTGAAAAAATTCTTTGGGGAGTTCTGTTAACAAACCCTAGAATGCAAACTGGTTTTTTAAAGGAGCTGAGTTCCATGATCTGTAATTGAGCATGATTTCCACTGAATTCAGTGTAGGTTATATGCATTTTAAAATGCACAGAATTAATTCCAACCTCAGAAATTTGACTTGTCATGTGTAGATAAGAATTCAAAGCAATGTGCAAGCTCTGCTGTTAAAATGGCTCGGGGTGTCAGTGTTGAGTTGTTGAGAGTGTATAAATCATATGTATGTGTGATTCTCAGGCTAGTACCTGGGGATTTGCTTGATATGATTATACACACTGCTCTGCTCACTTAGTTCATTTCACGTCTGCCTCAGGAGCGACCTCAGGAGGCGTTTACATTGATTATTTCCCTCACAACAGCCAACACAGTCCAAATAAAGCAGACTATGCATAATTAAAGGCATCATTGCTTTCTCACTCAAAATAGTAATGGGGCAGTGGATCTAATTTCCTACTTAACACAGAAAGGCTGTGCTTATTATCTATTCCTATGATTATTGTTTACTGAACTCATTTTAATAATGGCCTCCTTGTTGTTTTTTCTCCTGGAAGACCCAGGCTGTTGTGCGTGTACTGTGGAAGCATGAAGGGGCAAGTGGTGGCTCTGGAGAGGGGTTATGCACAGCATCCTGAAGGGTGGACATCCAGCAGGAACCGGGCAGGTCCCCAGCTGAGGATTTAGACTGTGGGCTGGTACCAGTGCTGCCCTGCAAGAGATGCACCTGTAACTGGCACATACAGAAGAGTCAAAAAGAAGGAAAGGGGAGAATTTTCCAGGGAGGGGAGGGCCCTCAGCACCTCACCTTTGGGAAGGCAAACAGGAGAGCTTGCTGCAGAACAACTAGGCTCGGTGCCTAGTGTGAGCACTGGTCTGTGGGGTGGGCAGCATAGAGCAGGGAGAAGCCCCACGAGGTGCCCTCCAATGGTGGGGTGAGGCGGGGGGGGCAGAGGAGGAAGGGAGAAGCCCCAGGAGCACCCCATGATGGGGGGAGCCTCCGGGCACAGTGCTGTCAGCGCGCCCCAGGCCAATTCCCCCTGGGCTCGCTCATGTGGTGGCCAGCTGTGGTTTCCTGACAATGCGGTGGTTGGTGTAGAAGACGCCCACTCTCAAAGCCAGCCTTGTATCTGTTTTTCCTGTGGGAGAAGTTTTTTGCCCTGCCCCTAGACTCTGGCTTGCATGCTTCAGAGGGCTGCTGTATTCTTATTTCATTAGCATAATAAAATCTGCACCTCCCAGTTCATTCCCCTGAGAACTGAAGCAAAAGAAATTAAAAAAAAAAAANATCGACTGACAAGGCTTGTGCTGCTGAAAGGGAAGGTTGGCTGGTGAGGAGCGGCTGGAGGGCTGCACTGATGGCATGGAGCAGCCACTGACCTGGTGGGAGTGTGTTGGCTCCAAGTCTTGATCCCTCGCAACAGGAAACGATTACACCAGGCAGGGTTCCGGCTCAGGCAAGACTTGCACGTGGTGTCAGGCCCTAAATTAGCAGTGCTCCAGAAATAAATTTAGAAAGTTAAAACGTTTTGTAAACTGGTCTTATCATCTGGCATCCTTTCTTAAAGATAAAAATGCAGAGAAGCTCTGTGAATGTCACCATTGGTGGCAGGCAACAAGCTGAGCTTAGGGACTTGTACTGAGAAAATGCTCATTCAGGTATTGTCTCCTCTTCAGCTCTTCCTGATCTTTCCCAACGCTGCATCTTGCTGGGTACTCCGAGGCTGGATTGCTTTGCTTTTGCATTCCTTGCCCCACTGTGGACATCAATAACAGAGTAACTTTATGGTGACTTGAACATGTTCTCACATGTTTGAATTGTTCAAATCTTGTGGGAAAGGTAGACATCCACCCAGACATCTTGCTTCTGATGAGCAGGGGAGCCTATATCCTGTAATCCTTGAGAAAAACCTTCAAACCTCATTACTCTTAGTGAGTGAGCACCAGCAGCTTTCCTGGTTCATAGATGTCTACCAAAGTTATTAGAATTTCCCATAAACTGAGGATGCTGCTGGATGCTCAATCCCCTTCTGTCTTTTGGCCAGTCCTACCACCCTTGTGCACCCAAGTCCATTCCAGAGCTGGTGCACTGCATCCCCGATGCTGCTGGAGAGACAGGGAGGTGCATTGGAGAGGCCAGCCTGGTGCATTCTCCTGGTTCAGTCCAGAGAATGGTCCACCAGAGGTCCCTCTGCCTCTGGACTGATCCCTTGGGACATGTCCAAAGCCCTCCCAGGAAGGTCACCAAGGCACAGTGGGACAAGTGGCTGGGCTGTGCCCTCTCCATGTGCAGGACCGGGTGGCCCTGCTGTGGGCGCCCTGGTGTCTGACCTGTGTGGGCAGCCTCTGCCCTGAGGCTTGGGGGCCGTTGTGTCCCCAGTCCCTGTGGTGCTTAGGTGCCATTTGCCAGCCTGTACCTGGAGGTGTTGTGTTCCCAGAGTCCTGTGAGTATAGAGCAGGAAGAGAGTCTGGGATTCTCCAAGTACAAATGAATGGGACACTTTGGATAAATCAACCAAAAAATAAGAAGCCCTGTACCAGTTAGCCTCACATTTTTGTTTATTTGACCAAACTGAGTTAAAGCAGAAACTAAGGACTGTAAGAAATAACTGAACCAAACTTCTCTGAAACAAGTCACAAACTCCATTTGCTCCAGGGGCTGTTAAATATCTGACAAACTTCTGGTTAACTTTAGCAAAGACCAACGACAAGTGGGTTATTGCCATTGTAAATTGTATCTAACAGTTTAATAGTTGTAATACCTGGTATGTTCTTTTTAATCATACGTGCCTGGAGTGTTGCAGAACAGAGAAAGCATCTGGATCTATAGCAGCTGAAGTGGAAAGTTGTTTTTCTGTTTACAATATGACCCTCTGCTCATAACAGTGTTCTTTAAGTGTGTGGTAAGAGCGTCTCTTGTGTGTGCGTAGACTATTTAGTGTGTGAAAAAGGTATGATTTTGTGTATGAAATCTAAGATTCTAGTGGATAGCTGAGTGGGAAGGGCTTGTGGTAGCGCTCTATCATTCCTGAATTTATTTTTAAACACTCACCCCAACAGCTTCTGTTACAGGCAGGAAACATTATCTTTAACTGATAGATAACCTGGGGGTAAATGGGGTTTTGCAGAGCTCTGTGTCGTGGTTCTGCTGTTTTCTCTGTTTGAGATCAGTTTTGGATTAGGTGGAAAGGATTCTGTGTGTCTTACTCTGAAGAAAAGCAAATGCCATAGGATTTGAGGGGAGGGACAGTGCTTTTCAACACCACTGGGGCGGACTGCAGGACGTGTCAGACAAGGTACTGAGACAGATCAAAAAAAATCAGCTAAAAATGAGCTATCGATGAAATAAATTAAAACTTATTTAGTAACTCACATACCTTCTGCCTTGGATGGGGTTTCAGTTCAGCAATCCAGAGCCCAGCCCTGGCATGTAGCTTTCCCACAGAAGAATCTGCACTTGGGCATTTGGCAGCACCCGCTGATGTCCTGTGGGGAGGGGTCTTGTCCTCACCCCCATGACCCTTCGTGCCTGTCGCCATGGGACAGCCCTCAGGTTCACACTGCGATCTTTCCTCATCCTCCTTGGAGGTGGAGAGAGGAGGACCTCCTGCAGACCCTCCCCTTCAGAATCCCTTGGCTTGTTGCAAATCCCATTCTACCCACCCCATTTGTGATACAGAGTGAGAGCAAAAACATTAAAACGGGGCTGTTCTGAAACAGAAACAAAGTAAAATAATTTCCATGTTGGGGCTGCTTTGCTTGCTTTGCTTCCCTCCTTCCTTCACATGCAGGTTCCCAACTGTCCTGTTTTCCAGAACGCAGATGTGTTGGTACCAGGAGGACCCAATCTCTCCTCTTGGACTAGAAGGTGTCTCTGGTCTGGTGGGACTGACAGGGAACCACATGAGGATCCGCTCTGGTACTGCAGGAGACCACAGTCCGCAGGCAGCCCTGTGCCAGGGGAGTGGGTACACTCCTGTAAAGGAAAAATCAGAGCTAAGAAATTGTTTAATCCCTGTGAAACTCCGGAAGCAGCTTCCACTGGCTGTCCTGTAAATGAGATATTTGGGGAGTAGATGTGGCAATGGGTGTTCTGGTAAAAACTGGAAATGTTGGAGGATTTATCAAAGCAAGTTGCCTCCTGTAGCCCAATTTTATCCCAGGCAGCTGCCAATGTTCAGTCTTGCCAGATTTCTTCCTCTTGTTTCAAAAGAGTGAGCTAGAAGTATTTTTAATCACATATGTTTGTGGATAGATAGGATGGGGTCAGGGAGCCCCAGCTTCAGACTGGGATCGCTTTTTACCATAATTTTGCATGAGTCACTTGACAATTAGTCTCCAGTAAAGGGCCTGGGTAGGTGGTGACACAAATGCTGACACCTGCACTTATAGTCTCATGCAATTAATTGAAGCTGAAAATATTGGGACTGGGTGGTAGAAGAGGCCTGTGGCTGTTGCCCTTCTGTCCCTCCACAAGGATGGAGCTGTGGACCAGGGGTGGGTTATGACAGTGGGATTGTCCGCAGCTATTTCAGGCTCTTCTGCGTCCCCTGATGTACCTTTTTCAGTGGTTGGTGGCAGGACTGTGCTCTGGCTTTGCTGTGGGCTGTGGTTTTCTAGCCCGTAGGCTATTTGTGGCACACCCTTCTCTCTTTATACGAAGTATTTCTTCCAAGCCAGTGGGAAGTGGTACCTTGTTCTTACTGATCATCAGACAGGGCTTGGGATCCTCTGGCAGCATTCACACAGCTGAGGGCAGAGATACCTTGGATGACTTTTTAAAAGCATGTTTATTGGACAAAGTTCAAGATGTGTTCTGTCACTTCATCCTTGCGCTGCCGCTCACTATACAGAACTGACCAGAGTGTGTCATTTGTCTAAAATTTTAGGACAAATGGTATCAGCAGTACCTAACCTCAGGGACCTGCTCATATAGAGTAAGATGTAGTTATTGAGTCTGTGATCTGCTCACTCCTGAAATTATTCCTGGGATCAAACAAGTGGAATTGACTCATAATAATAAGGGTCCCAGTAGGCCCAAATAGAAATTGGTTTTCTCGGGTTCTTGATTTGTGTTGGTGTTAAATACAATCACTGACACATCATTTGTGTCTGCAGATGTTGACACATGCTTGGGAAGAGCCGAGACACAGGCAGTCCACTGCTCTGTTTGCAGCCACCCTGCTTTGTGCTACCCTAGTTCTCCAGCTCACAAAAGAAAAAATAACTGAGATTTGTCTTGTCTTGGGCTGACAGTATAGCCAAGTGATTGCCAGTCCAATTTGGCAGTTTTTAATCATTTTATCTCTGTTCTCTTCTCTCTGGGGAGACAGTCAGTGTTTAGCAGTCTGCTCAGAAAGACCTTGGGGCTAGTTTCAGCGGCAGTGGCTCAGAGCTCCGATTATTAGCTCTGCTCTTAGGAGCACACTGCGATCTTTCCCAAGGGAGTGGTGTGAAAAATTAACACAGGCTTAGAGCAGCAGTGCAGCAGCAAGCTATGTAACTGTAATTACTCCATTGATATTCCTCACACAATAACACTGTCATCAGTCATTTACATAAACTTTTTCTCCATGAAGAGGGAATGGCTGCTTATAACCCTATTGGGTGCTTCCAGAGCATGCATTATACATTTTATTTGTTCTAATTTCAGACTCAAGGCCTGTAGGAACAGAGAGAGGAAACGCGTAGCCTTTTCATGGTGGTTTTTTCTGTTGCAGAGCAAGTGTGCCACTCTAGGCAGGCTGAAATGGATCTTTACAGGATGTTGGGAACAGCTTCCACGATTTGAAATGTTCAATGTAATTTGAAGAAATATGCCAGTGTATTTTATATATTTTAAACATTTTGGTCCTCAGCCTCCATCCCGAGTCTCTGTCTATCTCCCCTTCAGTCAGGGGGAGCTCCACGAGCAGTGAGGATTGCTCTCCTTGCAGAACCCCTTGGGACACCCTGACTTTCCTTAGATTTCTTCTTTCTTCCCCAAACATGTGGCACAACTCTGTGCCCTCTGCCCCTGCCAGGCTCTCCTGCAGCTCCATTTATCTCACCACAAACAGAAAGAACGGCTGTGTGAGCTGCAGACGCTCTTCCTGGCAGCAGGTAATCAAGAGAGCAACAAGAAATAAGTGGTTAATGAAACTGAAAATTAGCACCATCCTGTCTTCTGTCAGGGGCAATTGTTCCCTTTGTGCTCCCTCAGAGTATAAAAGCCAGGGCTATGAGAAGGTGACCACCCTCCCTCTGGCCAGGGCCGGGATGAGCATCCCCAAGCCCAGGGCACTTTCTGGTCTGGATGGGAGCTGTTTGAGGCTCCGCGGCTCCGAACAAACCCCGTTGGAGTCTTGGCCATCCTGGGGCAGCTTGACCCTCTCCCTCTGCAGGACTGCAGCATCCCACAGCCTTGGCATCCCCCACTGCAGGAGGAGGGGGAGAGGAGGTCATTCAGTACCCATCTCCCCCAAAGACCATCTTGTGGGGGACAAGATGTCCCTGTCCTCACAGGAGGAGTGTTAAACTTTTGTAGCTATTACACTTCCTCTAATTAAAGCCTTTGGAGCCAGATATTCCTGGGGCCAAGGCTAATAATGTATTCAGAAGAATAATAACCCTGTCTGGGCTGCAGCATGTTTATTGATGGTGCCGGTACCTGACGGCGCTGACCGTGTCCTGCCGCTGCTCGGCGTGCGCAGGCCTGCGGGGCACAGCATCCCATATTGCTGTCACAGTAAAAATTCTGAGCGCTGCAGCAGGACACATCTAGTGGGAAAAAAGGCGCATGATAGTCAAATTTCAGTTGCTGAATATTTAATGAAGCCTGCAGTGTTTATTTGGTTAGCCTGTCGATTTTTATCGTTCTGTCAATAGCTTCTCATATGTGGCACGGTGATGATCTTTAGCAGCCTGTCCCCTGGGAGCCAAAGCGCTAAATGCAATTATGGATTTTATACCGCAATGTGTTTGATATTTCCACTGATCTAATTTGCAGTCTGGTAGTTTATTGTTTGGCATTTTAATGGCGTTCAAATGCTATGGAAAATTTGATTTCTCTTTATAATTCACCCTAACATCATTAATGCCGGTAGCCGAATGGCATGGATTTTAGAGGGCTAAATATATAGGAAAATAATTTTTTTATTATGGACCAAAACAATCAGAGTTTTAACTAAAAGGAAAACCATGTTCTATTTTTTTTTTCACATTCCCTCTTTGTCACTTTTCATTAAACATTAAGATTACTTTGAAGAAATGGTAAAACAAATGCTAGACCTTGCCAAACGAAATACAAATGCAATATGTCTTCTGATGGAGGCTTCACTGTAGTGCTCAAAGATCTTCAGGAGTCTTCTGAGAGAGAAACAGAATGAGAATTATCTATTAAAAAGTCTTATCGAGCTGTTTCTCTCTTCTGATCCAGATCACTTTTACTTGATAATTAATGCTCCATATATTGTTTTCCTCTGATGTAGCTGGCAGGAGCCCTGACCCAACCACTTCATCAGACACATCTGTTTCACTGAAACAAAACCAAACCAAAAACCATCAACAACAAAAGCCCCAACCCCAAGCCACAGTTTGGTAGAAGTTCCTGACTTTTGGACTGGGGCCGTTGGCACAAAGAAGGGGAACAGGGAACTGTGTGGGGCTGGGTGGCTTGGGGGAGTTAGTCGTGGTGTTATTTTACACATCTACAACACTTTTATTGTGCAGTAACTCATGAGTTATGGGTCCTCTGCAATTGCAAAATAAATCCTTTAATTAACCACCTAGTCAGAAACAATTTAACCTCCTCATTGTATCTCATAAACTACATTAGCCCCAGATTTATTTAGAATAGGGTTGAACAAGTATGATCTATCTACACTAAGAGGTATATGCCCTTTGTTATGTCGAGTACCTTGGGACAAGGAAGCACAAATGTATTTTATATGGTTTCATCCATGACTCTTAACGATTTTACTGAGTGTTTCCCGAATAGAAGCAAATGCATTTTTCTGCTGGCTGTTATGTGAAAGCAGGCAGGATGACAACAATTTCATGTATACAGGTACCTTCAGGTTTCTGTATTCATTGCTTCTTGTTAAGAACTGTTTCAAGCACACTGGAGTTAGAGAGAAACCTTACTCTCCTCGTGTGTCCGGGGGAGCCAAACCCCACAGTGGCACGTTGACAAGCAACAACTCTCCTTCGCAGATGCTGAAGAGTTTGTTTCTGTCTTTCAACAGAGGTGTGAGTACAAGGCCAGTCAGTGTAATAAATCTTACAGGCTGCCAGAAATAGAACATGCTTTTGTGGTTTATGAGTTTAAGAACATTAAAGAGGTTCAAGAGAGTTCTTCTTTTAATCTAACCAAGTAGAAAAGCCGACAAAAATAAGAAGTCATAAAGGAGGCTGAACGAGGTGCCAAAAGCACTAATGAATGGATATAGAACAATCAGCTTTGTGTTTCACAAATCTCGGCTGTGGTGTTGGACTGGTGGGCCAGTTTGCCCTCTGGATGAGATTCCTACCAACCCACAGGCTCTCAGTGCCTCTCAGCAGCGCGGTGGTGAGGATGCTCCTGCTGCTTGTGCTAGACCTGGCAACAGCAACAAACATTGATTGCATTTGTAACTCATCTCAATTCTTTCCCCCAGATAAATTTCCCTTAAAATAAATAAATAAAACTTTTTCTCTGAACCTATTAGGTGGCAAGAGCGATAGCAGCCATGTAAAGGAGAAGCTGTTACTTGCCATGTTGCCATCCAAGGGCTGAAAGTTTTTCTCAGGGTCCTGCCTGGTGGGCAGCTCTGCAGGGCCCCAGCAACGCTGGGCACATGGTTGGTCAGTGCCAGCAGCAGAGGTGGTCTGGAGCCACGGCAGTCCCCTGCCAGAGCCTTCTGGAAAACCACATTTCAGGAAGAGCAGTCAGGGATTGGACAGGACTGGATCATGGGCAGTGGTTATTCTTCAGGCAACTCCTTCAGCCAAGCCAAAGCGCAGGTACGAGCAGCCGCAGGCCCCTGCTGGGGTGTGGGGTGTTGAGGATGGCTGAGGACCCCGTCCCACCTGGGGCTTGCTCGCTGGAAATAAGCCAGAACATCACACAGCTGTGGTCTGTCCAGCAAATATATCAAAAAACCCTAAACATTATTCAAGCTCCGGCCTGTAATGTTTTCAGTTGATGCTTTTGTTTGCAGGAACAAAAGCTAACAGGCTGTCACAAAATTGTTGAGAAACCTAGTTAGCAGGAATTAAAAAAAAAAAAATAGCCACCAAGTTGTGGAGAGCGTCAGGCTAATGACATAAGGGCTGGCCCTCCAAGTGATCTGTTAGCAGATGATGGATGAATGCACACCTCACTAGGCAGCGCCACCAGCCTTGCTCCATTCTTGAATATCTGTCAAGATGTTAAGTGGACGACTGCAATCAGCAGTGAAATAAGACCTGTGTAATCTGATGTTCCACTTAGAAAAGAAAACAAAATTCCTACCACCTAATATGAGACTACACCAGCCAGCACACAAAGGCCTTTCAAGCAGGCAAGGTATCTGATAAAATCTTTACACCTCATTATCATTTGTAATTTAGAGATATGGGTACAGCTGTATCTACAAACTGTGCATGATGACATTTCCAGGGATTTTTATCTGTGGCTGTTTCCAGCGAACAGTTCTTCATTCACATGTGCACTTTTATATGCCTTTTAATGTGTTCTTTTATTCAAACTTTATCTTGCTGGGAAGGGTAAATGTTAAAAATGTCCCTTCAGCAAGAATGGACATGGATTAACAAAAAGGGCAGCTTTCTCTTTCTCTGCAATGGAGGTTTGGTTTTGGTTAATCCCATTTATTCAAGCTGTTTTCTACTAGGTGACAAAAAATGGAGAAGGTGCTGTCTTTAGGTGCGGAGAAGATCTATCTCTTTGGGAGAATCTGAGATTAAAACCAACATTATGAATGTTAAGTGATGTGCAGTATTGAGTAAATACCTAGGACAGGCCAGAAACAACATCAAGCTTTGGTGATGTTTAATCTGAGCCTTTCTGGTGGCCTGCACCCACACAGTTTGGGTTGTGGAGGACACAAGTGGGTGCAGTCCTGCAGGGTTTGCTGTGGGAAGGCGATGAGGTGTGTGGGCAGTGGGTCTGCCTCAGTGTTACAGCAGGGATGGGGATGGACGTGAGGCTAGAGAAGGCGCACCCGGAGGATTCACTCAGCTTTGGCAGAAAACACCATGGGGCAGAAATGTTCATACAGCTCAATCCTGAGCAGAACATGCCCTTGATGACTCTGGAGCCAAGAGAACCTCCCATCCTCAGTTACCCTCACACAGAGGTTTTGGGACACTGCGGAGGGGCAGTATGTCCCTGGGTCAGAGAGATGTTACTCCCTCCCTGCACAGCTGGGATTGCAGGTGCCCCACCTCTTCTGTCCCTGGGCTCCTTTCCAAAGGGAGATCAGTGCAGAGGATGCTTTATTTCCAGGTGTTATCCCAGGAAGCTGCTGGGAGAGAGTCAAGGCAGAGGCCCATGGAACTCATGGGGCAGATCCCTCAGCAGCATCTGCAGAGGGTGCTGAGCACCTTGTTTGGCGGTTATTTTGGGGATTTGTTTTGAAAAACCGATGTGGTTTGATCTATGAAATTTAATATAATAGCTGAGAAATATTCCAGCAACAAATATATGACCATAATTTCTAATAATATTCATGAAATTTTAAATGAGACAGCACTCCCTGTAATAGATGAGAACTCTCCGTTTTTTCAAGCTTTCTTTACAGCATTTTGATCCTTTACTCTCCCAATGTGAACTGGCTGTAATTTTAGGATTATAGTAATAAATAACAAAGAGATGTTGCAGAACATTTCTTGGAATTCTTCCTTACCAAAGACTTTGACTCCCATCTGATTCAAATACTGGAAATCAGGCAGCAATAAAAATAATTATCACCGTTGTTACTTTTAGAAATGTTACAGTAAAGCAAGATCCTAAAGGATAAAGACCCCAATAGCCCAGCAGTATTTCTCATCTCTTTTCAAGCTGCAAATGCTCCCAAATTCTTCTCTGTGTCCTGTATGAAAATGCTCAGCAGGTGCAGGGCAGTTCCCATGCATGGGCCTGACCCTTCAGGACACACCATTTACTGGAGTCCCCGTGTCTCATGCGTTTGGCAGCGTCTCACTGGCTGCTCAGGTGTTGAGTTTAAGTGCCATGATTGATGTGGCTCAGTTTGTTTCTTGAAAGCCCTTTTCTAACCTTTTTCCTCATGTCCTAACTTTTTTCTGAAATTTAGTGTGGCCATCCTTAGACACCCATTGCAGAGCCCCACTGTATAGCCAATAACTTGCTGTTTTCCTTGTGTAACTGAAGGGACAAGTAGAGATTAAATGCATATATTGCATTTGTTATATAAAAAATACGGTTCTTGACCCCAAAGTTGTTTAAGCTGTTCTGTTTGTTATCATCATCGTCATCTCTGGACAATTTCACTAAGAAAAAAGAATAGGAAAGAAGACTGTTTAAAGAGAAAAGGAAAGAAGAAAGAAAGAAGGGAAAGTATGTGGGTTGGAGCAAGGGGAGAGAAGAGGTTTGACAGGCGTAGGGAGTGATTAATAGAGATCCTTGGGCACTGGCGCAGCTGCTTGTGGGGAGGCTGGGGCAGGTCTCTCCTGACAGGGCAGCAGGCCTGGGGAGGAGGGTCTGTTGAGGTGGTGGCTGCTGTTCTGTTACTAGGTTCTGCCCGGCACCATGTTTGAAGACTTGAATCCATCAGCTTTCTGGCCTGGAAATAGTCTATGCACCATTTCAGGCAACACAGTACAATGTACCATGAAACTGCTTAATGCTGTAGAAAATTGCTAACACAACAAAACAGAGCCCCTTGAAAAATCAGCTAACGCTTCATTATGCCTTCCTGGGTCCCTTTGACCCTGCTCACGAGAGCATCGCGTCCCACAGAACAGTTCCAGCTCCCAGGCACTGCATGGATGTCGGCTGTGCAGCTCCCCGTTCCCCCCCAAGCTGGGCTGGGCTAAGTGGGTCCCCTGAACTACAGCAGGAAGAGAGGAGTCTGTTGCTGAAGCACTAAAACGCTTTGTTTACATGCTGGGTGATGTAGTTATAGGCTGGGTCACCAAAAGCGCTGTTCTTTGGCCAAGGCTGAGCTGCTGTTGCACTCATGGGGACCGGGCTCCCGATCACTAGACAGGGAACCGAGTGTTTCACAGCAAAAGGAAAGCCCGTCTCTGTCACTCCTCCTGTTATTTGTGGTATGGCAGTTTCTGAGGGCCCTGCCTAGAACCTGGGGTAGGTTCTGTCCCAGTGATAAAAGCTTGGAGATGGACCCTGTAACACCTGATGGCTCTGAGTCTCTCTACTTTTAGTAGAATACAGAAAAAAGACCCATATATAAGTTCTCCCTGATCTAGCAATGAGGGATGAACAATTAGCATGCGTATCACATAGGTCTTGAGGCCATAAAAATAAAAATTAGGTTAACAATGATTACTGAGTAAAGGAACTATATATAAATAAATAATAAAAAAAAAAGCATGTGCATAAATACGTTCCAGGCAAAAAATACAGGGCCTCCTATAGGGAAAGACAATTACAGAGTTTCATACTTTCAGGGAAAATAAAAGTTCATTGAGAAGTGTCAGCCTTTTTTAGGGGGACAGGGAAGACAGAGCAGATTCTGTATATATTTTTATCTGATGAGCTCCCTAAGCAGGAATAGCTGGGTGGTGGTGGATAACCTGGAGAAAGAGGGGTGAGGGAGAGGAGGTACAATGCATGGCTGCAGCTGCTTTAGCTACAGAAAGAGCATTAAAATACTCGAGCTGGAAAGGAGCATAAAAATACTCAAACCCAGCATGACATTACACACATTTCTGGAGCAGTGTAAAGGGGCTCCACATCACTGAAAGTCAGGCAACATAAAAGGTGCTTGGGCTGTTGGGGAAGGAGGGGGAGCCTGTGGTTGTGTTGATAGACTTAAGCCCCTTCCAGCCTCTCTGCAGCTGGGTAAATCTCCCTAGGATTGGGCTGGCTAACAGAAATATTGGCATTCCTCAGTGCTGGGTGAGTGAGTACAACTGATTCATTTCTTTGCTCTGCGGAGTAATTCTAAGCAGCTTCTTTTTAACTGAAAGGATCAAAGTCCCCAAATGAGAATGTGGTGAACTTGATACTTCTCCCCAAGCCCAATAGGCATGGACAATATACATTCTGTAACCGAAGCCTTTTGGGGTTTGTGTAATACAATACCCTTTCTGTAACCCCCACCCTCCTCTCCATCCTTCTGACCCTGCTGCAGCTAAGGGACCGGACAGTAGAAAAACATGTCAAGCATGAAAAGCAGCAACTTGAGGGCAAACATGACCCCTCTGCTGCTAGTTACTGAACTTCTGAAAGTACGTCAAGCAAGCAGAATCGGCTAAAAAGGGAGGCCGGGGACACCTCATGTTGTGCGAGATGGGAGGTTAGGTCTTTGCTCTTTAGAACTAAAGTGTTTTGTTTTAATCATGGGGAGAGCTGCTGGCTCGGCACTGTGTGAAATAGATTTAGAAATCCTGAGGAAGGAGGAATTTCTCAAAACAGTAAGGAAAACAAAAGTCAGCAACAGGGAAGAATTGGCCAGCATTTTTACAACAGGAAATGTGGAGGATACTGAAAAGAGAAAATTAATGACACTGGGAGTACGATCCTGTTAGCTGTTATTGTTGACACCTCATCATTTCCAGACTAAAATGCCAGCTAAGGCCATGTTTCACTTGACACTAACTTAGGTCATCTTTGCCTTGCCCAGAGAAAAAGAAAGAGACAGAAACCCTAATGAAAATGGAGCCCACCTTGAGAAAGTCCTTTGCGTGTGGGATCAGATCGGCAGCCGTGACATGGCTGCTGCAGAAACTCTGCCTTGGTTGTCCCAAATGTTTTGCTGCATTTTATTTTCTGAGATAGAATAAGTGTTCCATTTTTGAGCAGTGGAAAATGCTAGCTATACCTATTTTAAACACAAGTGTAATGTTTTATAGCCCATAGAGGGATAATTACAAAGTACAAAATCACAGATTTTATAGCAGATTTTCCCAGGAGTGCAGTTAGAAAAACAGTATGTGTCATGTAGCCAATTTAGATAATGATTCTGATAAAGATAAACTGAATTGTTTATAATAAGTAATTGGGTCTACAAAGGCCCAAATGACACAGATGAGTACACCAGCTCAGGATCTGCAGATGATGTGCTTTAGCTCCTGCTTGCACCGAGTTTGCTCGGGGCTGGGGCTGATCTCTGTAACGCTGTTAACTTTCCCCGGAACCGCAAAGATTAAAAACGCTTCAAAAGTTTCCTGTTTCTGAGACTCCAAGTTGGTGGTGGCTGCTCTCGTGAGGGTCTGTGCCGGGAGGAGCCGTGCGAAATGGGGGGGCGAAGCAGCTGGTTTCTCTTCAGCGGCTGACCTGGGAGAGACACCCAAAAGCCTGAAAATGGGCAAGAAAAGCCCCTGGGTGCTGGGGACATCCTGGGGCTGGTTCGGGGCTGGATCGTAAAGAGTACTGGCCTGGTAAATATACAGTGGCACTTTTCCACAGGCAGGAGATTACTTGTTGAGTAGATTATCTCTCTTGAGATAAAACAAAATCCTTCAGACTGGAGTGGAGTATCTTGCCTGGCCTATTAGTGGATGACAAGATGCAGTTTGGGCCCAGTAAGCCTCTATCAATCACAAGATGAAGTAAAGCCCTAATTATCATTTAATTGCTGCCTTCAGCCTGAGCTGCCCTTCTTCACAGCTTTCTGCATCCATTTGAGATTAGGTTGCGCTGAAATGAGAAGCGTAAAGGGCCTGGTGAAGGTGTGAAATTCCCTGGGTAACTGAATTAATGGCCGTGTGCTCCTGCTGCTGGGGGGGTTCTGCTCTGGATGAAGACAGAATGAGTGAGGGCAAAGGGACATAATGGAGAATTGGCAGCGATAGCTCTCAGCCATTTGTTCACAAAAAGAATGACACAGAACATACTGCTTGGGCCAAACTCGAGGGGAACTAAGGAAATACCACTCACAAACATCTGGTTTTATGCTAATTTTGTGGAATTATGCTGTGAACTGTTTTTTTGAATAAGAAAAAATAGTAATATATCCACATAGGCCTGTGCAGTTGCGTATGAGCTGCATAATATGACTGTTGGTAAATGTCATTTTCTTTCCTCTGCTGTTTTTCTACAGCATCTTGAAATTGATTGACATATAGTTTGGGGGTATTTGGGATTTGGTTTGGTTTAGTTTTTTAAGTGAGGCTGGTTGCTGATCTGTTTTCTTGTGCTCTGCATGGCAGGTGTGTTTTCCAAGCAAATTGCAAAAGCAGAACGGTGTTTCTCATGATGAAACTCCACCAGCAGCTCTGACACTGACATTCATCATTAAGACACTTGTCTACACTCTGTAACTTTGCAACATCAAATCCAGTTTCAAAGATAATTACAGGCCATTAGTGCCTGACACACAGAGTTTAATAACAGAGTAAATATTGTGGTGATCTTTGGAAATGCATAAATAAATAGATAAATACACAAAATAGAGTTGTCTGGCTATAAAATGAGCTCTTGGAACTGGTATTGCCTGAGAAACAGGCGTAGTTGGAACCGGTCACTTAACCTCGTCAGACAAAAGACATAGTTCAACAAATCTGTCGTTTTACTCCCCTGCCTGGGAAGTGAAGGTGGCTCTTCCCAAGCGGGTGCTGCGCTTTGCAGTGCCTGTTCCGAGGTGCGTGGTGAGCACAGGGGCAACCCCACCATGGCTCTGGGTGCCAGGAGTCAAGCACTGGGGAGGTTTTGTGGGGCAGAAGAGACCCAACTGCCTCTCCATCGTGGGCCAATGAGTAGGGTTTAACAAAGACCGGAGAAGGAAGTAGACTCACCCAGAAAGAAAACTTCTTTAGAAACAAAATGAATTGGTGTTAGAAACACAGCTGAAAGGATGTCGGAAACATTTTTTTAATTTTTTTTTTTAGTATTCATTTTATGGCACCATTTTCAGAGTAACTGTAGAAGGCAAAGGATGGAACTGAGGTGATTGTTATCTGCCAGAGACCTCTCTATGGCTTTTTTTTTTTAAATGTCCAGTTGAAGCTAACAGAGCTTGTTATGGCTGTTTTGCTGTATTTCTTAGATGCTTGAGAACGTTTCCATGCTGAGGCTTCATATAGACAGAGTGAAACCAATAATAGTTTTTGCAGCCCAGTTATAAATTATATAAAATTAGGGTTCCTACCAGGAGCTGCTGCTGCCTTGCCTGTAAGACTGTAGTGGTCTGTTAGGCTGTTCCTTTAGTTAAGGAATTGCAGTAAACAACACCTTAGCAGCTACTACTGTACATTTTGTGCTGCTTATAAACTGTAGTAGTGTTCCTTTGTCACATTTTCTGCTGTGGGACCTGAAGTGCTTGGCAGCAGGAGCAGGAAGAGTATAAGAGCAGGGCAGGCAGGTAGTGAAGTGACTAAACATGGAATAATGTCTTTGTTTCGGTAAATATGTGGTCCGGGGACCCTCTGATCCAGATGTTTTACCAATGTATTTTAAAAGAGCAAGTTCTTCTCTCTTTGTATGTTTGGCAAATCCAAGCCAAGTATCAAGATTTTTCAGGAAGCCCCAATATAAAAAAAAATGAAGTAGTGTTCCCTCCTGTAGCTAATCAAAGGGCAGCGTTGTCTTAGCAGTGTGAGGCACGAGCAGGACATGGGATGGCTCCAGTTCATTCAGTCCCACGCTCCCTCTGGTGTCTCCTTGCATTGAGCCTGACGGCACGAGGCTGGTTTGTGGCTTGACAGAACATCCTTGGAAAGGGCAGTGATGTGAATGCTGTGTGCTGAGCACTGAAGAGGCTCTCAAATTCTGATCGAAACAAGAAATAAGACTTATGTAGTGACTCTGGCAGGTGAAAATGCCAGAAGACTGCTGATTATTTCATTTTTGATAGGTTACATAAAATTCCGCTTGCTCCTGGGAAAGCAAACAGGGGTCAGCAGTTTTCAGACTGCACGTGTTGTCTGCAGGGGTCACACAGGGACTTTGTGTCTTCTGAGCTTCTCCATGCCCAGTGTCACCACATAAAAGCAGGAGTTTAGACCACCCTAATGTGCTTTGAGGCCTCCAAGTACATCTCTGTTTTGCTGTAATGAATCAGAAGTGTATTTCCTCAGCTTCTCAGTGTCCTGTCTTCTGATCCTGCTGGCTCTAGAAGCTGATGGCCGATCTCCCCAAAGCACTCCCTGCAGCACTCACAGCCCATTGTGTTTGAGAAGCAGGTCGTGTTTAGCCCTTTTTCCTCTCCCACCTTGGCTCAGACCAGGGGAAGTGCGGGGTTTGCACTCAAAATCCTTCTCTGGGGACTCATTTTTTCCAACCAGCAGAAGGTCCTCGTTGAAGTGACAAAGCCTTGACGGAGCTAAGTCCAGCCCTGTCCAGGGCATGAAGCAGAAGTGGTGGATCCCAGAGGAGCTCCCACAGCTGCCTATTTGTGCGTGGCTGCTGCCCCAGAAAATCAACTTCCTGGAAACCACCTTCTGCCCTGGTTTCATTGCTGTCCACCTGCAGACCCCACTGCCAGACGGGCCCTCGCCCATGAGGGGCAATTCTGTCACCATCTTCAGCCAGAGCTTCTGTACAGAGGGATCCATCCACAAGGCGTGAATAAGGGATTAGGATTTTACCCTTTTTAGACTAAGCTATTTTGTTAGGCTTTGGAGTTGTGTAAGTTTCAAGTAGACAGACTGGATCGGTATGTTAGGAATATTTAGGAAAATTTTACTTCTGTTTAGGAGTTCAATTCAAGAAGGGATTTATTCTGTCTTTAGCTACAGCATCTCAAGAACTTGTATAATACATTGTCTTTCTCTGTGAACATAAACCATATGGCGTTGGTCCTCATTACTAATTCAGAAGACTTTTCTCTTTTAAATGCCCATTTTATTTTAATAACTAAAGCTCCTTAGAAGATCTTAACTTAGGTTTTTAAAATAATCATAAAGAGAAAGGAAGAAGGAAAAAAGGTAATTCTCAGTGCTGGTCCACTGGTATTTTGGGGCTCAATGCAGTGGTCACTAAACCTCTTGCAGTCTCTTGGCCGGGAGGTGCGGGGCCGTGTCGGTGAGGGGCAATGGTCAACCTTTGCACAGGTATTAACATCACAAAGATAGGTTTTAATCTTTCTAGGTGTAAAACAATGGGTTAAGGTCTAGTGCAAAAGCCAAAGAGTAGCAAACATGACTTAGCTAATTGACTGGCTTTTGGAGTAGATTTTGTACTCGTGTATTCACTTTGCTGGCTCTGGTGAGGAAAATTGCACTTATAAGAGCAAAATGCGATTAGAAACGTAGCTTTGTTTGTTTTGCAGCTACCATGATGTAAAACTGAAAAACATTTTTTATCTGTCCATCCATCCACTGTGCTATTTTTTCTACTGAATATTTTTCCTTGACTTTTTTTTTTTAATAATTGTTTATTTCATGAGAATTCTGATGAAAATTTTTCTTAACTCACAAAATTTTTTCATTTCATCAGAAGTAATTTCTTTCACTTGGGTCTGATTTGCTTACAACAACAACAATTTCTCATACTTTTTCCTAAATAATAAAATAAATAGACCATAATGGTGAAAAAGGAGTTTACATTCCCACTGGAAAGAATACATCTGTGGAGATGAGTTTCATTAAACTGTTAACTGAAACAGTGACTTCTAAAATTGATTCCATCTTTAGCCAGTATAGTCAGTGCTCTCCTGAAGACTGCATTTATGAAGTATTCTTTATTTAAGATAAGCAAAAAACATGAAAGGAAGCCTCCTCACCCTCTTTTGCCATCTCTGGGTCAACATCTCAACCTCTTGATTAGATTTGGAACCTACTAATTAGATATAATTCATTATATCTGCAAAAATGAGATCAGAAATCAAGAGCTGCTTTTCAGAATAAGGCGATCTTTCCCCTCATCCATCATGGCTATAAGTAACCAATTTAAAGTCAGACAAATGCATAACCAGCATTATTACCTTGTCATAACTAGTTAGGGAGAAAGACCTGGAATAAGCTGGCATTATAAATGGTTTTTATCACATTATTTTGCAGTTATTTGTCAGGCACTTTGCTTAAGATAAATGTAGAACAATAATCAGATTCTAAAAGTGAGCCGTGGACAAAATTTTGTTAATTGCAAATCCACTTCTGCAGACAGAACTCTCGGTAGCGGGGCAGAGTTTATAAATTCCCTTATGGAGAAATTGTACTGGGCATATCTCTGGGTGTGGACTGGGAGGTCTAATGGGTCAAAACATAGGAAAGGGGGTCCTGTCTGTCCGAAACACTGGGGTCTCACAGCCATTGGCGGTGCTGCTCCTGTCCCAGTGGGATCCCTGAGCCCGGCGATCAGGGAGCAGTTCTTCAGCTCTCAGTTGTTCTTACAGTGGATGGATCTTTGTGCAATATACTCCAGAATTCACGGAGAGGAGCTTTGCCCCAAGGCAGGAGAGGTGACCCTGCTGTGGGAGGCTTCTCCAAAGTGCAGATGGGTTCCTGAGGCTGGGTTTTTGGTGATCACAAATGTCAGTGCTCTGCT
The DNA here is from genome assembly GCA_013400055.1 of Nycticryphes semicollaris. NCBI lineage: Eukaryota > Metazoa > Chordata > Aves > Charadriiformes > Rostratulidae > Nycticryphes > Nycticryphes semicollaris. The sequence continues at coordinate 111,151 of VXBJ01004983.1, forward strand.
GTCTCTGACAAGGAGAAGCTCATGACAAATCCTAGTTGCAGGGAGATTCTCTAGTGACAGCAGCTTCAGTGATGGATGTCAGCAGCACGTTCCTGGCAGAGCATGGTCTGTCCTCCCCAGAGCGGAGGAGGTGGAGGGTGTGAGCTCCCTCCGCTCCCGAGTAGCTGGGATTTTCCCTGTCACTTCAGTAAACCGGGATCTAAATCCATGTTCTGCAGAGTCTGACTGAAGAGACCATAGGGCAAGGTTCCAGCCATGTAAAGCCCAAACAGCTCTCTCAGTTCCACTTACACTGGGACAGGGAGTGAGATAAAATTTAAAACCATGCTATGGACAACAGGATCAGGCCATCAATTATGCGAATGTTTTAATGACCATTGGAAACCACTCCTAAATTTTGGAGACTTGAAATGTGGAGGAAGGTTTCTTTGAGCTTGCCAAGAGAGGCCCGAAGTGATGGGCCAAGACAGGAGCTCGGGAGTGGGAAGCTCACATTAAGGACTAGTGTTCCCCCTTGTTGGGGGAAAAAAAGTCTTCAACACCTTTTCTTCTGAGAATAACAATATTCTGTTTTGTATTCAATTAAAGCATAACAGGGTACGGTTTTAAAAGCAGCAGAATCATGGCAGTGTGGCTGTGGTGAGGGAGAGCACCTATTCTGGCACAGTACTGAAATGCACACAGAAGTCACAAAGCTGGCAGATCAGATTAACTGTAAATCCAGGGTTTTATTGCGGTCCTTCCCCCCATAGGCAGGTAAGGACAATAGCTTGATTTTGATCTCAGCTGCAGCAGAAGTAAAATTTCAGCTGAAGATATTTACTAAATTATTTATCCTATACAGCTCTCCACTGAAAAACAATTAGTTGTTTTGTGTACCATTAGCAGAGTCCCATGTAGGTGCATTTTATTACAGAAAAAAAACAGTTAAGGAATATTTACTATCTGGGGTTCCTGTTGGTTTTCATAAAGCCATGTCTAACGTTAACATAATTGCAACTTAAAGGAAAACAGGGAAGGAGTAGGGACACTTGCAAATGACAGGCCTTTAGAGCTTGAATTATCCTTCCATCATCTCAAAGCTTAACTCATCACTGGCAAGGTAGAGAGGGAGGGGTTTTTTTCTTCTTTTTTTTTTTTTAATTTCACTGAAAATCTCGTGTCTTCTGTTAACCCGTGTGTATCAGCAGACTTGTTACCTTCATTCAATCTGCTGTGCAGGGAGGTGACTGGTGGGGTCCAACCTCTGTCCCGCAGCCTTTAGGGACAGAACAGAAGCAGCAGCGGTTCTGACCCAATCCTCCCTGTGCCACCTCCTCTTCTGCCACTGCTTGGGGCTTGTGTGTCCAGAAAAACACATTCTGAGAGGCAAAAAATGGTTCCACCTGATTTTTGCATTCCAGGTTCACTTTAAAGGGCTGATTTAATGGCAGGTTTAGGACAAGTTTTCCCTTTCTCTTTTTTTCTTTTTCTTTTTCTTTTTTTTTCCCTGGCTAATGCAGTTTGGGTGGCTGTAGCAAGAAAAGACTTGACAAACTGTTAGCATTAATGTACTGAGCATAATGAACACCAACCATACAGCACATGGTGCTTGTCTGCTTATTGGTGAATTTAACTCACTTTAATTGCAGTGTTACTCGTGTGATGGAGATGAAGCCCTCAGAGGGATCGTTTGAGGGACAAATAATGTATTTGTGTAAAATAAAAAAAAAAAATCAACCAACAACGAGCAGATCGTACTACTAGCTGTAGTACATTATAGTTTAATAATTATTATCTAGATAGTTCTTGGCTTAAAGTTAAAAAAGAGGCACTTCTGGAAAATAGGATAAAAGCCTGCCTGGAGCACAGCCGCCGGGTCTCCGCAGGCTGTTCTGGTGGCGAGACCTTCTCGGAGCACCTGGGAATAAATTGAGTCTGCTGGGAGGAGAAAGTATCCACCCCGGGGGCATGTCAATGGAAATAGAAGGTGACAATGAGCCCAGGGCCCGCTTGGCCACATCACAAGGGTCTCCTGATCCTATTGAAGGTGGCGCAGAGCAACCTGCCCCCTGAGCAAATCTGGCACCTGGGAGGTTTTCTGTGCGAGTGGGAGGCGCAGGACCTTTACCCCCAGCGCGGGGCTGGTGCCGTAGGCGGTGGGACGCTGGTGGTGTTAGACCCTCCTTATGTCTGTCATTTGTACCCTGAACATTGAATATCTTCCTCATTATTCATCCTACCACACTAGAAACAGCTGGTCTTCAAGGGAAATTACCTAATGAATCAACAATAAGGCTATTGTGTAGGCGTGACATTTCTGATAATAAATTATTGCTTTCGGGAGGTTGACCACACTTGTCAGGGTTTTGTGAGTTACAAATTCAGCTGCCTTGTCTTATGCTGTTTTACATAACTGACAGTGTGAAACCTTGGCGTTTGACTGTAAGTTATTCCCCCAACTTCCAGTTCCATATCATGAAATTTCTTTCTTTCTTTCTTCATTTGTTCAGAATAATCTTCGGGCATTTCCAACCTGTACTTTGAAATTATATTAATTTGTTTTGAATTTATTATCTTTATTGTGTCATGCCTATCTTAGAATTAAATATGAATATAAATATTTTTTACTAGAAATGTAAACAGGCAAAAAATGTAAGGACTATATTTATTAATTTCACTTAGATAATGATGTGTTTGCATATTTAATGTAGGCTTGTACTTGAAGGAGTAGTTTTTCAGAAACTCATGGCATGGTGAAATATCTAAATATTCCCTTCTTTGCTTTCCAGAAATATCTGGATACAACTAATTACTTCAGAAGTTCTTGGCCCATATGAAATACACTCCAAGGATTATTGTTTAAAAGCATGCTTCTTTTTTTTCACATGCAAGTGTTATTTGCCTTTTACTTTGTGTATACAGGCATGTGACTCGTTAGTGATTAAAAACAAAAGTCTTTGCTCCCTCTTAGCTGAATGTAAATTATACTGAAATTTGGTCAGTATCTGCAACAAATTGTATGCTTTATCTCTGTGGAATTCTGTGGAACCAGTTCTTTAGCTTTTAATACTGTAAGTCTTTTCATAAGTAGCCAACAAGTAGAAAAGGACAGCACTTTTGTTTTCTGCCAGATTTCTCGGGGGCAAAATGCATACTTGCAAATATGAATGAAGTAGGTTAAGGTAAGTCAAGCTGGGAAGGAAGTCAGTATTCTTATGCAAGTGTTTGTGGAAGTTAAAAATGAGATCTAAGGCAGGGAATACATGTTCTAGCAAGTGTGCTGGGTTTCACGAGCTCCCAGTGACTGTCGTTACACTCATTGCTTTTCACAGGCCGTCGTTATCTAATGTCTGGACAGTGCTGCTGCTTCTGCTTCGTAAAGAGCATGCTCTTAATTTAAAAACAGATGGGTGTTCTAAGGTGTCAGATAAGGCTCAGACTCACTCAAGCACTGGTGGATTATTTTTTATTTTTTGAATAACAATTCAGACTTTCAACAGGAAGATTAGAACTAAGCAAACCCCAGTGTTTCTAGGAAGTATATTCTGATGCTCTGACCCGAGAACAAGGAAACTTGCTTCCCCCAGGATTACTAGCAGGCTCTGAACTGGCCTCTTCTCTGATGTCGTGCCCAGATGCCCCTGTGGAGGGTTTTCTAGCATGGACAATTGCAACTGGAGCAAAACTAGTAATTACTGCCTCAGCCCCCTAAAACCAGAAAGTCCCAGGGGAACCTGTGAAGGTTCTGTCCCCTGGGAGGACTGCACAGTCTTGGACATATTTGGGAGAGGTGCCTGGAGGCTGAATCCTCAGCCTTTGGAAACACAGAGCACTGTCTTGGTTCCCTGCTGGCCCTGGCCATGGAGGGAGTTCTGAAGCCTCCCTTTTCAAATCTTCCATAGTTTTTGTTTCCTTTATATGTTGCCCCCCATGCGAGGTGCCCTGGGCGCTCGCTTCTCATTGCCCGTAAGGGCAGTTGGAGGTAGCAGAGTATTAAAAGTAATATCTTGGCATCAGTTAATTAATTGTGTGTGCTAAGTGTGCTGATGGTGATGAGTTAGTGGTGGAGTAACTGGTTGATTGTGGAGGTGCTGTGTTTATAAAGCCATACCCATGCGTGGGGCAGCCAAAGGCAGGAACACACAAAGCTGGAGCTCTGCAGCCTGACCCCCTTCTCCAGCTGTGGCTGCCCCTCACACAGGGCCTTTCTTGCTGCCTCCTGCCTTTCTCTCCTCTCCCCTCCTGCCTGCAGGAGGACTTGGCTCCCGTCCCCTCTGAGGATGTTCCAGCTGCTGGTGGCTCCTGGGGTGGGTGCCTGGGGACACCCTTGAGAGGCTGCAGCAGCCACCCCTGCCCGCCCAAGGGACATCCGAGGAGGTGGATCTGTCACAGCTGGAGCGTGGCCTCTGAGGGTGGTGGAAGCGGAGGCATCGTGGTCTCTGGTCTCCCTGCGCCTGCTTCGGTCTGGCTGAAGATCGTGGCTATGACTCAGGGAGCAGCAGTTCACATGAGCACTGATCNCAATTTTTGGGTGGGACCATATAGGCCCAGAAAATTTAGCTGGATGGTAGTGATAATTAAGGTCCTCTGGAACCTTTAAATTTTTCTTCAAATTTTTTGTAATTTCTGGGGTCCATTATTGAAAGCGAGTGCCTGGTGTGCTTTTTGCTTTTTCAGATAATGGAAATTCAGCTGAAACAAGCAAAGGTGTCGTAATGGTGTCACATTGTCATTTAACTTTCCCCACCAGCCTTCTGATAAAGACACGTTGTATTCGGCAGCATACAGACATAACAGCAGTTCTGTCTCCAAAATCTGGCTTTGCAGTGTAAGGCCTGTTGAGTTTCCATGGCAATGGCCACAAATTCCTCCCCAGCTCTTCAAAGTGAAAGACATATTTGTTTTGCTGGCGCAACTTTGTAGCACAAAAGCTCTCTCTGCTTTTTCACGTAACACCTGCTAATCTGCACTTGGTCCCTTTGAAGCCTCCTGCTGATCAGAAATTCAAATACATTTTTGCATGCTAATCTTAGTGGTAATCTAGAGCTTGTGTCTTTCATGTTCTGTCTGCAAAAACAGTTTTCTTTATAAATCACCAAAAACGTTGGCCCTCTTTGCTCTCCACGGGAGGATGAGCCGATGGGGAAATGGTGCTGTCAAGGACAGCTTGGATGTGGATTCTGTCAAGGTGCAGCAGCTTGGACCGGGCCATCACATCAGGGCTTTGTGACCACCCATTCGCTCTTTGTGAAAAGGAGGAGAAAAGGGAGAGAGGGAGGGGGGAGGAGGGGGAAGGGCTTCCATGAGCTCCCGATGGATGCAGCCCGTGGATGGAGGCAGCACTCGCAGCCCGGGCACCTTCGCCTCTCGTGTTGCTCCCGTGCTGTGTGTGATGGCTCCACAAAGGACCGACTGTGGCTGTGAAGCTCCACAAATGGGCACTTGCTGCTTTTCTGGTCATCTTGCAAACACTGCATGGCCACAGCACTGGACCCACACCCACGCTGCCGCAGCGCTGTGGTCCCAGCAGACACTGTGCTGAGTGGGGGTGTCAGTGCTGTGCGGGGTCCCCCTTTCCTCACCACTGCAGCGTGCACAGGGAGCCGCCCAACCAGGGCAGGGGGTCCTGGAGCTGCCAAGGGTCCTGCTGCTGCCATGCCCAAGGGGTGATTTCCAATCAGAGGCTGTGAAGGTTTGATCCCTGCTGGCCTGTAGCTGGAGATGCAGCTGTAATGCTGCGTGGCTACTCATTGTACCTTTGTTTACAACCGCAGTAAGGGATTAACATGGTTTGCCCTTGGGGTACTGCCATGTGTCCATGAACTACCTGTGTGTGCCAAAACACCACGTCCCACCATATATCCCAGCCCCAAACCCCTCTCGGTTCACTCTCTGCTGGTGCTGTGTCCAGTGAGTGTCTGTGCTGGTGTCCAGTGCCAGCCCCCCACGTGCTCACTGGCTGCTGTGCTTCAGAAAAATCTGTGTTTGTGAAAGCTCATCGTGTTTCAGAGAGGAATGTGTTCTTGCTGTTTCATACAGGATCACTAGCAAAATATTTGGAAGAGGTTTTTCTGTTCACTGCCTGCTGCATCTCGCTGCTATTCAGACTCCATTGTATTCAAATTCTCTTCCTTTCTTTAGGGAGAGGAGTCTTGTGCGTGAGGGGGCTATGGTTTCTGCAAGCAGATAATACAACCGTGTGATATAAACATGGCAATAATTTCCTTAGGCCCTGTGATCTGTCAGGCACGTTGAGAACAGTTGGCAAAGGTCTGGGGAAGTTCTGCGCGCTAAACAGCAGCTACAGATAAGGCCCCTCCTGCCCTGCTCAGCAGCAGGATCCGCACCCCCAGCACCGGAGAGGTCCATCCTGTCCTCTTTCCCGGCAGGGTAAACCTCTGCCTTTGAAGTCATATGCCCACAGCTTGCAGAGCTGCCTAATACATCAACATCAGGATTTACCAAAGAGGCGGGGAGTGAACGAAAGCTGCAGCATAAATCTCAATCTGGCTTTATTCTTTTACTTTAGGTTATATGTCTTTAAAGGAAAAATGCTGACAATGTGCTTGCTCACAAAAAGCCTTTTGAGCCAATGCCAAGAGTTTGCTCAAAACTGGTAAAAAGTCAGAGCTGGGATCTGAGAGCGGCACAGAATTTTCCTTTACGTCCCTGCTCTATTTCAGTTTTCCCATCATAGGGGGTGTTGGTTGTGCCTGTTGCCTCTTGCTTTGGCTGTGGGTTGGAGTGTGACTTTGTCCTTTGAAACGGGCGGTCACTGGTGTCTGACTGGTGAGGATCTGCTGGAGGTGCTGTATTTGCTTTCGCTGTATCTGCCACTCTTCAGTCTGGCCAGTGTGACTTTAAAACAATATTATTTGGACTGAAATAGCGCAGCCAGGCAACAAGGGACCTTGTGCCCCTGGGAAGAGCTTTTCCCCTCCGCAGTGAGCAGCTTCATGAATGGTCACATCTGCAGACCAAGGCACTGCAAAGCTCCCAGTGCCCTCGTGGCCAGGGCCAGGTTCCTCCATAGTAACTGCTGCAACCCGAGCAACGGCCGCCTCACCTTAAACATCCTCCTGTGTGGCAGAAACCTCCTGGTTTCTGTGCGCTCTCATCTCACCACGGGCTGTAGCTGCAATAATACTGTTGGGCTCGCTTAGCCTTCAAGACTTGAAGTCCTGGCAGTTACCTCTGGGTCATCATCAAGATTTCAAACCTAATAAATCACAGGAAGTAATTTTTTGGTGAGGACTGTGCCTGGCTAAGGGCAGCTGACCCCACATGTTTTTCTCCTCGCTAGCAATCTTAGTATCTCCTCCAAGGCATGGGACAATAATCACCCACCTCTGCAAGTAGCTATTTGTAATTTTGGTAAAGGTCCTCCTACAAGGGGATGTAGCTGATAACAATGTCTATTGAGGGTGGCTTTCCACCAGAGTGCCTTCCTTGGAAGGGTGGATGGAGGGACCACTTCTGCTCCTTCTAGAGCCCAGGAAGTACATGGTATCTGCATTTACACATGGCGAGTAAAGCACTTGCGTTACTGTACCACATATTAACAGCAGCTTATTGACCTCTACAAACCTTCCCTGGTAGTGGCTGCCCTCCCCCTGAAATGCAGATTGCTCAGAATTGAATTGCTGAGGAGCTGAAGATGTGAATCCCCAGGAATCTCCTGCCAGAATTTCCTCCCTCCTGGATCTGGGGCAGGGGCTCGACAGCAAAACCTCTGTGTTCCTGTAGCTGCTCATGTCCCACTGCAGGACCCTATTCCTCGCTTTTGCCCCCTCCAGCTTCTAATTCCAGCTCCCTTACTGGTATCTAGAAGGTGCAATGTGTTCATTTCCACTGAAGCCAGTGGGTCTAGAGTCTCATGTCCAAATCTTGATACTTTAAAAAACAAATATGTTTAAAAAAAGTTATATTGTTAGCCTTTTCTTCTAATAGAAGGTTGATCTGTATGGAATGAGTGGATCCCACAATTGTCACAGTGATAACAACATGCCTTTTGTTGCTTCTTTGTGCTGTGTCGTATATTTCTGTCACAGTCACACTCCCCAGGGGAATGCAGTAAAAGTTCTTCTTAAACCTCGGGGGCTTTTGTGATCTTCTCACTTGCTATTTATAGCTGATTAAGGCTCAATAATGTGATATAATGATAGTTCCCTTATGCTATATTGATCCCAGTGGGAACCAAGGGCATTTGGCACCTCACGTGGTCAGACCCTTCGCATCCCTGTCCTGCTGCTCGTTACAGAACGCGAGCAGTAAGACCGAGTGCTCCTTGATTTTTCTTATTCAGACTCATTTCAAGCTACGGCTCAGACTGGAGATTTGCTGAGTAAATAGTCTCAACAATAATCTCAGCCTGATTCCAACTAATTAAATCCTGTACAAACATCCCTCTCTGGGCCAATATAGTGAAAGACAACGAAAACACAGAAAACCAGACATAGCTTTCCTCCAGATTTTGCTCGGCCCTTTAATCCTGTATCTTTTGAAAGATAGTAACGTCCATAAGATGAGGGGTCAGCCTTCCTGCCCTCAGCATCAAGCAGTGGAATTTTTCAATAATGAACAGCTGGGTCACCAGCGACACAAAAGCTGCTGTAATATCCTGTAGGCTTACGGGGCACAACAGAAATCCCAAAGCAAATCATGATGTACACAGAAAGGGACCGTCCTTTTCTATTAAGGAGGCCACTTCAAACCAGTCTCGACACCACCTTTTCTCCAGCTTTTCGGAGGCGAGATTATCCCCTGCGTATATTTAATCACACATTGGGGGGTGGCTTTGATTGCCTTTTTGGAGTCAGAGAAGTTAAAGAACATAGTTTGAAGGCTCGTACTGTGGGTGCTCCGTCCGCATGCTCTCAGCTGCGACGTGTTTACAAACAAGCGCTGAGATGGGGAGTGCAGTAACACTGCGCTGGCCCTGGGCTGGGCTCTGCACCAGTTTGGCAAAATTTATTGTATTAACCCAGATCCAAGTAAGCATGGTGAGAGCTTGTGGGAGGGGGAGGTGGGGTCTTGCATTTGCGTTTTAATTTTTATGAAACCCCATGGAATTCATGGCCTTTTCCACAGAACTAAAAGTTACCTTGTAGGGTTTTTTCCTAAGTGCCTAGCAAAGCAAAAAGTAAACTAGGGTAACATGACCAAAAAATAAATACTAAAAAACTTTTTAATGTATCACAAAAGTCAGTCTGAGATATATGCAAGAGATGCTGGAGATTCCTGATTAAAAGCAGTTTGTGTCAAGGAAGTTACCACTTGCAACATGTAGAACATCTGACAGTGATTAAATGGAGCTAGCTATTAGATTTTCCTAAAGAAACAATAGTTAAACATATCTCCACAAGTATGAAACACTTTATGTACTGTATCTGGTACACCTCATTTAAATTGACTTAGATGGAACAGACACACTAAGTCTAACTAGTAGGTTATTAAGAATATAAACCTGGTGCCCAAGAATTTACAATCAGTTATATGGGAGGTATCCTGACTTTCCTCCTTTTCCCAGGGCTTTCATTTACTAAGCATATGCTGTAAAGATGTCACATTTACAGCAAGGGACATGTTTAGGATGTTTCTTACAAACAGTTTTAAGTTACATACCTGTAACAAAAGCATCTTGCTCTGCTGTAATGTGCTGTGTAGAAAGTCTGCCACGGGCTTACAAAAAAGTGCATTAAAGGAAGAACGTATCTGTTGGGAAGGACACATTCATAATTTATTTTTTTAGTTTTCTTACTAGAACTTGTGAATTTTTGATAGAAAAATAATATACAATTGTTTTCTACAGGGTGACAAGCTTTTCAGCTCTGTTAAACTACTTAGATGTTTGAGAAATATGGTTTAAATTAAGCATATCATACTTCTAATTCTGGTGGGTAAGAAAAAGAAGAGCTTGGAGATTCATCCAGCCTGTAGGGTTTGGTACTTGCAAATAAAGCATGTGCTGTAAGTAATAATCATGTGAAGAGTTCCCTGAGAAATACCTTCTCGTTTCCCTGGTTCTTGGATGACGAGGTGTGTTTGGTGGCTCATCAGGGCTGCGCTGGCAGGAAAGTGCTCGCATCCGTGTTTGTACGTCGCAGGGGAGGAACGGGCAAGTTGGAAGACTTTGAGTTCAGCATTTCAATCTGCCTTTAATTACGGATTTCCCTGTTATTTTGTGAGATGAGTATGCAGAATCACTGAAGTAAACGCTACAGTGCCGTAAGCCCAATCAAGTGTGCAGTTTCAGAGCGTGGAAATCATATGAGTAGTGTTTGTACCTCTTTTCTGCGTGTCACTTGCATTAAAAGGTTTTTAAAAATCATTCCACTCCCATTGCCAGCTGAAGGAGGGCTGCTTCCCAGGCTGGCTTGTAAAGCCCTAACCTGTCTCACTCTCTCTGTCTGTACAGGGTCAAGTCGGGAATTGCACTCGGCTCCTCCAGAGCAGAAGAATTCTGAGGGTCAGTGTTTAGTAGGTGGGAAATCCTGTGAGCAGCCTCTGGGGGGCTGGGAGCTAATTTATGGTTAAGTCCAAACTTCTCTGATTTGCATAATGCTAAGTCTAATAAACTATTCATGGGTAGCTTATCTTACTTTCAGATACTTTAAAATAGACAAAAATTAAATTGAAAAATATTGCTTCAAAAATGAGAGAAAAATTGAAGACAATGTCTTGAGCACAGGAGACATATTTTGCTACTTTTTATTTAATGATCTTTTTCATATTTACAAAATTGTTTGCTGAGTTACTTCCAGGTAAAAGTCTACCTTATGCACAGAAATGACTTTGGTCTTTTTAATGGGAATCACAAACCCACTGGAATTCTGAGGGCTGATGTCAGTCGGCTGGAGGATGGACTCAGAGGACGTGGCGTGTGTGCTTCATGGGGTGGCAGTAACGGTCACACCATAAGAAATGACAGCTTTAAAGGTAGTTGTGTTCTTGCAGTTGGATTCAGTTGAAATAATTAGGGCTTGAGGCTCTGCCAAGAGTTTGCTCTTAGCTGAGAGATCGTTAGTGCAATTAGGTGATAGTTTTGACGGATACTTTCTGTGGAATGTCAAATGCTGAAGCGTGTGTAGGAGCAGAAGAAACTCCAGGGCTAAATGACACTTTGGTGTTCAGCCCCATGCACGGCTGCCCTATTCTGCTTCTGCCGTTGGGCAGCTGATGACCAAGGTCAGCCTGTGAGACAAGGGAGAAAACCAGAGGACCCAGGACGCTGCCATCTGCACAACTGCCGGGGGCACGGCCATGGGTGAAAATGAGCCTTCCCCAGTCACCACCCCCCCTCCCCAGCTCCCAGCACCTCCTTCCATCTTCCCCATCCTTGCTTTTCCAACACTTGCTGTAGGATTCTGTCATTCTGTCAGCCATGGCTGGTACAGAAGGGGTCCTGGCTGGGCTCAGCACCGAGCAGCGCTGGAGAGCACAAACTTGCTCTCATGAAAACGCAGGGAATGCATAGAAAAACCAGACAGTGGGTAAACACTTGTTAGGGTGATGGTGCCTGATGGGGTGGAGCACAGCTGGAACCAGAACAGCAAACAAGAGGGGATGCAGTGGTGGGATGAGCAAGTATGCCATGGTGATGGGGAGTTAAAGATCACTTCTGAATGGAGTTACATGGCAGAAATTTGACAAGTCACACCTTTACCCTTGTGCCTGCCTGGGATGAGGCAGTCGATGCTCAAATAAAGGGCACTAAATCAACATCTTCCGTGAGCAATTGATTTCACTTCCCTGTTCATTCCCCCTTCATATTTCCAGGCAGAGACCCTGCCCCTGCCCAGCATGGGACTGTTGGTCACTGCCACGGGTGCGCTGTCTCTCTCCACACAGTGTGACGCACGTTATTGCCACTCTGGGCAGGGCACTCAAAGGGTCCTCCTGCAGTATTTTCATCTGTGTTGCTGTTCTCTGACACTGAAGAACAGAACAAACCTCCCTACCCCCTCATATCTACCTCCCTTCGACAAACACAGGCAGTGAGGACATCATTTCTTTACAAACGAATGGCGCTCAACTCATCGAGTCTTTCCAGTCCCCAAAGGGGGAGAACAGAAGAAAAACACGCATGCATCTCTGCCAAACAGACAAAAAAACCCAAAACCCAAACCAACCCTCAGGCTCTTTTGCTCTGCTTTTGTCGCCTCCCCTTTCTCAGTATGATGCAAAAGCAGGGCAGAAATGTTGGGTTTCGTGCAGGCAGAGGCTGCGCAGTTCAGCGCTGGGACATCTCCCTGCTCTTCACCACGTGTTTCTGCCAGGACACAGAACACCAGCAGCTGAGTGAGATTCACTCCTGCATCCCTGTGTCACCACAGAAGCCACTCTAATTGCATCTTTTTGTATTTATATGTTGATCGTGGTATTTACTATAAAGTGATTTAACAAAATCAGGAGCAGAACATTATAATGAAAGGCTAGGGCTTCTGCTGGATGAGTTTTTATTAATTTTTTAGTAAAAATTTAGTTAAAATGACTTATTTTCATGGCCTGAAAAGTAATAGAAACTTAAGGCAGGTTGCTACCTGGTATGCACCAGCTTTAGAGCATAATTGCACAGACTCGCTCTGCACTACTCGAGCTGTTTGCATCTTCATGACGCCTGAATCAGGTGCTCCCCTTTCTGGTTTGTGTTTTCTGCCAGCTTCATCCCCAAACCTGTGTGTATGTGATTGCTGATTGGTTCGCTGGCAGATTTCACAATACTCTTCTCCTGAATGCAGTAATGTTTGTCGATAATGGCTCATTTGGAAAGGTGCCCCATTTATCTGTTCATTCCGTACTTATCCACAAAGGGAGAGGAACTTTTCTTGACCACCCAGGGGTTCCCCTGCAGGTGACTGCTGCACACAGTCCCAGGATTGCAACTTCTTTCTGGAGTCCTGTGTCGGGAAAGCACTGATTTCTGCTGTGCTATTAATTGCCAAACCTGCACAGTCTTTCTCCAAGTTCTGATGGAATTTGGACATAAGAATGGATGTGTATTTTCCAAATGAGATTGCAGCTCCAGTGATTCAAAGGGTCTTAGGGACACGTCTCAAAGAGTGTGGGGCAGTGGCTGATTAGGTTTGTTCTTAGTGTTTTCATGCCAAATTATTTTGAGTGTATGGATTTACTCATATGAAAGCTGCATTCTTGAGTGTGTGAATTGGCATGGATGAGGCTGTGCAGGTTTTTTAGTGAACCAGGTGGGTGCGGGAAGGAGGGGGTGATGGAAAGTTGAAGTCTGTGGTGCTGCTGTCTGGTTTCTGATCTTGCTCTTCTGCAGATGTGTTTTTCCCAGTACCCGCACTCTTAAAAAAAATTAGGATCCAAAGGCTCTTCTTTGCATGTTATTGTTATTCTTTGGGTTTGGTAACTTCTGAATGTGCTACCAAGTTATTAGAGAGCCTGCGTCGGCCCAGTTGGTTCTGGACTGACATTTTTATCTGATTTTCAAACAAAAAAAGCCACGTGTAGCCCTTTATTAGCTTTTTTCTATTGAGCAACCAGTAAGTCCAGCTTCACTGTGAGACAAAGGATGGTGTGAGCTTTCAACAAGCAATGGCTGGATATTCTTTATCCAAAAGAAACTGTATTACACTTGGCCAGTATAAAACACACTCCAACAAGGAGATATTAAACAAAAGCATTTGTTGGGGGGGTGGAGGGGAGGTTGGAGCTGCCAGCCCTGATCAGATGACAGATATTTTTGTTAGGAAATAATACCTTTCTCTGATTTCCTGAGTGGTTGAATATAAAGCATAAAACAAGGGACAGTGATGAAATCCAGAAGAATTACCTGTGTGTATTCTGCAGGGAGAGAGTAAACAGGCCCCTCTGTGCTGCCCAGGTACCACGGCCGCTGTTTGGACAGCTGCGTCGCTCACCGAAAGGTGCTGCTGGGCAGCAGCCTGGTGATAATAGTGCTCATTTCATAGAACGTTGGTATAAAATTGCACATCTCTATAGAGAAAGCTGCATTAATAAACCCTACGTAGCGGAGAAGTTGGATTTTCTGATGCATACCAACTACTAATGTAAAACATGCTCCAGTGAGAATTCCTTGAAAAACTGCATTTACTGCTGCAATAATAGTAAAAGGTCACCTTGGATCATATTTGCAAAAGGTCAGGCGCTGGTGGAGATAACAGCCTGTGCACACAGAGCTCGAGTTGGTGGGTTCATGGTAGTTCCACCCACAGCCGCAGCTGAAAACCAATCGGGATTACACATGGAGAAAAGTTTCTTCCATTTTGATGGATTCTGTGGTGGGAGAGAGATTATTCATACAGTAAGGAATGTCTCTGGGCCTGGTAAAAACCATCAAAAAAGGCAGAAGTATTTTTAAACGCACCATTGTGCTGAGCTTCTCTTGTATTTCTATGCTGTTGAGATGCATGGGGACGAGTGCATGTTGCGCTCACCCAGTTTCATAGAAAAGCCCGTTTCATGTGGCAAGGCCCAAGGTGTGTAATGTAAAATGTATGTGAGCCGCCTTCCAACCCGACAGCTGTAGCCTGAATCTCGCAGGCAAAGGGAATTGTTATTCTCAATCTGGTGGGACGTTTTTGGTATGAAATGGTTGGAGTTCAGTTGTTTGTGGCAGTGGATTCTGCCCTCTCTGCAGCCAGTTCTGTGGGGTTTGAGAACGGCCTTGCTCAGGGTCTCTCTGCTCTGCCCCAGTCCAACTGAGCCCCAACAACCACTGAGGAACCTCAGGAACAAGGATAAGGAAGTTTGCGCTGGATCCTGTCCCTCCAGCTGTTTGCAACCAGATGTGCTGAGAATGTTGCAAACTTATTCTCAACATTGCGGTTTTTTGCTTTAAAGAAAATATATTCCTGGAGAGGTCCCTGTAATTGATATGGTCCCAGGAGGAATTCGTGTTTCTGTGCACATCATCTGCCTCTCCATCACCCCGGCAGGGGCAGGGAGGAACCTGTGGGACCGAGGATCCCATCTCAGACACCCCAAGCCATCCTCACCATCTTGCAGCTCAATCTCTCTAGTTCTTATATAAATTATATGTGATCTACTCCAGGGTAGTTCAGAGGAAGTTAATTCAGTTGTGATGGATTGATGTTGTTTTGAACAATTCTGATGGTGATATTTATTTGTGACAGGGCTTGGTCCAGAGATACCCAGTGAAGTTTGTAATTCTTGTCCTTGCACAGAGGGTAAATGAAGGGCTTCGCTTAATTAATTTATATTCCATTATAAGCAAAGTGCACCCTCTTTCTCCAAATTATCTGGTATCATTTAAGAGACATGAGAAATGTCATTTATCTTAGAAAATGAAACCTTAGGACACATGTTACCGGCTCCTAAAAGCTTCAGTGAAAGAAGGCAGCATATATTCATGGCTGGAGTCTGCCCTTAAATCTGATCACATTCTCTGTTGGCCCCTAATTCCATCACGGAGACCCTCGCGGTATGAGGTGTAATATAGAACAGCACTGACAGTAGTTACTGCAGCTGCCTCAGACCTGACAGGGTTTTGCTGCGTACACAGGAGCATTCGGTTCCATTTATTGCGAGTCTCTGAAGGATGCAGAGTGATCAGCGTTTTTGGAAATGAATGGTCTTTTCATGTTGTTTTCATTTCTGGGGATGGACACAGCACTCCCAAAAGCCAGGGATTAATAGTCCTGGCTGGATGCAGGCAGAGCAGAGCCAGCTCCTCACACTCTGGCGCTTGAATCAGACACTGAAAATAAAGTGTGGGACCTGGAAAGTGGTTTCCAAATATTTGACAGAGAACTGTCGGTGAAACTCAGTGCTATTGCTATTTCTAGGCTGCCAGCAACATATAGTAAATTTTCCCAGAGAATCGCTGCTGTCCACCACAGGGCTTCGACATTGCTCTTTCTTAACCCCCTTGTTCTGCTTAAGATTTACCTTTGCCTCTAGGCCAGTTTGATGTTGCTAAGCAAAAGAGAATGGTCGTGTCTCCGGCATGTTTGGGGCACTGGCGCTGCTAGGCAGGGTCTGCAAACAACCCCCAGGGCTGACACCCCGACCAGGGCTGCTGCCTCTGGCATCCAGCTCATTTTTTTTTGTACAAAATGCAGCAGAGGCTCCAAGGAGGCATCACCAAACAGTGAGTGCTGGAGTTCAAAGGGGTAGAGAGGGGTTCTTTGTCTGTGCCCCAGCACGAGCTGCACGGGAGCTGGGAGCTGGACACAGAGCCCTGGCCCAGGGGGCTGATATGGGGCCGGGAGCCAGAGGGGATGCAGGACATGGGTTTGGCGGGCACTGAACCCAGGATGGCATGTGGGGATGTGGGGGTGGCATCGAAGTATGCATCGTCCCATGGCTTCTCACACTTGGGCTGGCCACGTTGACCCATGCATGGCCATCCTGAGTCACCCATGCATGGCCATCCTGAGTCACCCATGAGGCCTGTAGGTCTGTGGCCCTCACACCATCTTGTCCCATCCCATCCCATCCCATCCCATCCCATCCCATCCCATCCCATCCCATCCCATCCCATCCCACTGCCACCAGGAGTCTGTGCCTCACCTGGCTCTCAGAAATTGCAGTGGGTACCAACACAGACTGGCTTCTCCATCTCAACTTTACAAGGTGTCTAGATAGAATATTGATGGATTTGGGCCTCAGAGTGACTAATTAGCATGCAAGATTCCTCAAAAGGGTTAACATGGGATCTTTTTAATTGTCAAAAGAGTTTCAGGCTATTAGTGTTGGCATATTCTTCAATAATCTGTTTTATTTTTACCTGCTGGGAGCTTAATTAAAAAACAAAGAGGCTCAATTTAAAGCCCATTACTATGCTAATTTTGTAAGAACTGGGCGGTGATTAAGAAGCTTTAAAAAGAGGAGTTTAGTTTGCTCTAGGGAATGGGTTGGAGGCAGGTTTTATTTCGTTTCATTAGCTAGCTACAATTATTTATAAACTAAATGGAAATGATATTAAAGAGTAATGAAAAAAACAGCATCTATGTATTATTGAACAGCAGAACTTTTTTTAATTTAGCATCGAAGTGTGCAGAGCCTTTATTACTGCAACTTGCAGTTAACGCAGCTAAATGCAGTTGTTAAATATAAGAGGCTTTTTAAATATGTCCATAAATACAGAGCTGTCTGGTTTGCTTTTCCTATAGATCACTAGAGTAAGTTTATAAAGATATCAACGTGACAATAAAGATGAACTACTGTCTCAGTTAAAAAAGATTTTATGAGGTTTTATGCAGAAAAATTTCTTAACTGAATAAATTGTGAAGACTTCTATTTTTATACTATGTATGTAGTGCTGTATAATCTAACAGCACCACAGACTTTCTACTGTCTTTTGCCTGTCATGCCACCCCAAAATAATCCCAGCTGTGTGAGGTGGACCCAGGAGCTGCAGCCCACGGGGCTCAGGAGCTGCAGGCCAGGATGTACCAGCGCAGCAGGGGATGGGGGCACTCCCGGGGAGGGCAGTGGAGTGGTGGTGGGAATACCCAGCTCCCAGTTGGCCGTGTTGGTGGGCAGTGGAGGGATGGTGCAGTGGGTAGGGACGGGGACAGGGATGCTGTCAGGAGCCCTGGCAAGGATTCCAAGCCCAGGCAGCAATTTTGAACTGAATCCTCAAAATGAGGATATCTGTTTTTTGGTATCTGCGAGGATGTGGGCAGGGAGATGTGCCCTGTATCTGCCAGGGGCACTGCTAAAACTGGTATCTTCCCAGCCATGGGAGGAGGAGGAGGTGCTGAGCCCGTGTCTTGAGGAACTGCAGTTCTGGTGGCATGAGGGCCTTTCTACAGAAGTTGTCTATAAAATATGTAGCTATTCCAGCTCACATGGCACGAATGAGGACTGGCTGGCCTGGCAGCTGAGCTACCCCAGCGTTTGAATTCAACACTTAAACGCTGTTTGAAACAGTCACTCGGGTCTTCTAAAGGAGCACAGACTCCGTGACCCAGCAACCAATGCTGCCGTTTGGTGCTGGAGTCCTTCGTGCTGCTGCTCCTTTGGGGACAGCTCTGTCTGTGCCGGGGATGGGGAGTGGGATCCTAGACCAACTGTTGGACATCAGTGGGCAGAGGGTCTGCTGGGGACGAGAGGTGGCCGGGGCCGGGAGCTGGTGCTGGCTCACCCACCCTGGGTGCTCTGTAGGGCCCGGTTCAGCCTGGCTGCAGCACGAAGCTCTGGGCACGGCTGGCCGAGCCTCCCCAGCGTGTCTTTGCCCCTGTGGTGAGGGAACACCTCCATCCATGCCTCTGGTCTCTGGAAGGCCTGTTCTCTGGATGCCACTGACCAGGCACTCTGACTGCCTCCCACCCTTAGCAGACCAGTGGGGGAGCTTAGGACTGGCCCAGGACCCCTGTATTTCTTGGCTACGAGCACACGGCCATGGGGCCGGTTTTGTGCAGGTGTGGGCCATGGCTGGGTCTCTGCAGCTCTGTGGCTGCAAGTGTTTAGGTGTCTCCTGCCTGGAGGAGCTGTGTGAGCGAGGGGGCCGCAGGCAGGACATGCAGGGCTGCACATGGTACCGCATCAGGGGACCAGGGTGGCATTGCAGGGATGCAGCAGGGAGGCACCAACCGCCCTGGCACTGCCTCTCCCGGCTCTGCCCTGCCACGGGGCCAGGAGCTCGGAGCTGAACAGCAGCCCTGCAGCTGATTGTCCATGCCTCAGAGGCCCCCAGGTCTGGAGACCTGCAGGGGACCAACCCAGGGCTGTCTGTACACTGCAGATCCTTCCCAGGTGTCTCCGCTGTTGGTGATGGTCTCTTGTGCCCTTCCTCACCCGCACTGTTCTTCAGCCCTTTGCTCCTTGTGGAAGGGGATGTGCCTCTGGTAGAGGGGGCTTGGAGGAGGCTGAGCCTGAAACATGATGTGGGTTTGCAGGTAGTTCCAGCATTGGACTGGGGAAAGGGTGGCAGAGAACTGTCTCTTTCTACTTGGAAATTATAAAAGGGTCTTTTCACAAATCATTTAGCCAGAATTTGTATATTTCTCTGTGTTTAGAAGGTGTTTAGGGAGGCACTGCTCTCCAGATAAAGACATGGGAGTGCCATGTGAACAAGTGGGGATAGGTAAGGAACCCACACCGCTTGTGTGTTCACGTTCTTGAGACCAGCTCTGGCTGATGACAGCAGTGACTGGACTCACCCGCTGTGGGAAACACAAAAGAGCTGTCACTTTCAGAGTGAACTGTATGACAAAAAAGAGAATATTTTGCTTACTTCTGATGACTATGAGCCCCTTCCAAGTCCACATCCAAGAGTGACTGTTTTCCAAATGGAAATTGCCTGGGCACTCCCGAGATTCTTGTCCTGAGGTTTGGGCTTTTTGCTGGTATATATCTGATTACAAGAGGATTTATAACTGCAGAGACGTGTTTCATGACAGAGCTATTGCTGTTGGTTCTCAAACTTATTTTTTAATTAAACTTTGGATCTTCCGACCACTTCATCTTTAATTCTACGCCAACTTTGTACTTCTCACACCAAAATGGTTGGTGGGACATCTCTCACTTGAATTGTTGTTGCAGCCAGTAAAGTGATTCTTGATGAAAGAAATAAGATACGAGAAGGGTAAACACAAGAATTACAGTTACCTAGAGTGCCCTGCACATCTGTGTCTCGAGTATCTACAGAAACCAGCAGGACTTCTGCTGCCAAATACTTCTGTGTGGGTCCTGGGTTTGTCTCCACGTGCAATGTCCTGGAGCCATCGAGGCTCCACCAACTCCAGCTCTCATGTCACTGTGGGGAGAAGAGCCTGTGGCTCCTGTGGGCAAACCCAGGGATAAGCCTCGTGCTTCTTGATATAAAGGTCATGCTGCAGAATAGTTTAAAATCCTCCTTTGGTTCTAAAGGCAAACCGGGCTATCCAGGATCCCTGAGGTCTTAAATGTCCCTTGGCCTTCTTTTGACCCTGTATACACCTTACATTCTTACTTTAATGATTGACACTCAGTGGGTATGTGCCTTGGGGCATCCTGCAGTTGTAGCTGCTTCTTCATCAAAGCAACTGTTTACAGCTGGTTTGAGTTGGATGCCAATAAACAGTATTCTTTTTGTCTCAAAATAAAAAGCAGCTTAAGTCCCTAATGATAAGGATTTTGTGCTTTGTAGAGGAAAAAATTCAGCTAGGCTGGGACAGCCGGCCACTCAGCTTAGCAAGTGGGAGCACTTTATACTTGCAGCTAAACCTCTTTTATGTCCTCAAGTGAGTGGGCTATAGATTCTTATCATTGTGGCAGAAGTGATGAGGGTAACATCTTTAGTTGGGAATCATTGGCAACATGTGGAGAAAGCTTAAGATGTTGTCACACTTTAACTTGGTCCTAATCTGTTCAAAGGCAGTTCATACTTTCTAACTGCGCCAGCAGGTAGTGAGGGGGAGGCAAAGACCATTGGGGTAAAATAGCTCGTGCTTTTCTTTGGAGAGTTTATGACTTTCATAAAGCGGGTACAAAGAAACTGCAGCAGTAACTGTTATTGTCTAAATGAAGAGCTTATGTTCACCCAACCATATTTCATTAACTTGTACACCCAAGCTTCTACATTTCCGCCTACTTGGTGCAGTGCTAGAAATAAATCCTAAATATTTTAATGCCTATTGTCAGTAAAATGAGTACAAGAGAAATGTGCAGATGGGCTGTGTCCCTTACGTGACCGTGGGATGTGTCCATCATGCCAGAGGCAGCACCGATGGGCGGGTGCTGCAGGGTCTGCTTTGGCGCCCACAGAATTCCCAGCGCGAGCTGTTGTGTGCAGTGGCGTGTGTTTAGTGGGGGATCCAAAAAAGTCATTATTTCCCTGCCAACAGCAAACTGAGACACCGCTAACAGCACTTTAATGTCAGAGCTGAGGACTCTGAGGGAACAGTGGAAAATGGATTTAGGACTGAACTCTTGAGTGGAGCCAGGTGTTTTTGAAGTCTGGGGACCCAGTCCTTTTCCTGATGGTGTCAACATTCTTTTATTCTTGCTTACTTGAAGCAAAAACTGACACAGCTTCTGCTCCTTTATTTATCTTTAGCAAGTGATCTTAAGAACTTCAGAATTACTGGTGAGCAAACTTCGTTCTATTTCAGCAAATATTCTGATAAAAAAGTAGTGCTTTATCAACTTTGCAGAAAGGACAGTACAGTCAGAGCAGGATTTTTTTTTCACCCAGATATTCAACAAAGCACCTAATTTTTTAAAACATTTTCAGAACCATCAGGTATACCATGGGATATTTTTGTGCTTTTCTAGAACAGTTCCAAGCTGTACATATTTTCTCTCCAAAAGAAGGGAATGTTGTGGTGATCTGACGTGCTGGGGATTTTGTATGTTTTCTCTTCAACAGGCATCTCTATTTTCTCTCTCTGTATGCATGTGCGTGTGCATGTGTCTATAATAGATATACATACACATAACCAAAAGTTAAGTAGTATTTTCCAGCTTTGACCTACTTACAAGTTTTCATTTAATTAAAAAAAAAAATCTGAAGAAGTTAATAAAATGTTTAGACAACCCTTTCACTCTTGTGAGCTTAAGAGAATAATCCTCTTTGCATGCCTAATAATGTTGTTGGTGTCTAATGGGATTTCATTTTCACACATGTGGAAGTGTCCTGTGTGATATATGTTTAACTTCTGGAATAACTTAAAGCCTGTGCTGGTGTCCAGGCGAAAGGAGGGTCCGGACTTTGCGTATTGATCAGCCCTTTTGTGTGGGTGTAGAGAGCCTGGTTTCCCCAGGCCTGGACACAAACACAGGTGCCAATAGCCAAGTCTTTAGGACTCTATCAACCGTATTTGGCTTAACAGAAGCCAGGAGATTTTGGTAGTTCCTTGTTAATCTAAAAATTCAGTTTCTAGAGCAACTATAGTAATCGTCCATACCAAAATAACTAAACTAGTCTGTTCGTTAACATAAAAAAGATGACTCAGATGTTTGGAGTCTTCAAAAAAGCCCATATTAAAAGACCTATTTATTTTACATTGTAATATTAATACCACAGAGTTGTCATGATGTTAATAACAGTGACTCCACATTACAAGAACAAATTATCGTTCCTGGACATTGCAGGACACACCTTTAGTTGCCTGAGTTTAGAGGGTTTGGTTTGTTTGGTTTTTTTTTTTAAAGTTCCTTTTCCTTTTACACTGTCCCTTTTTACGGAGTTTCTCCCAAAGCTTGGTTCCTCTGGCAAGAGTCTTCTGCCTTATCAGAAGAACAAAGTTAGTGGAAGGACAGTAAAGAGAAACTGTGAGAAGATTGGGGGGAAAAAAATCATCCGTTAAGGTCAGGGTAATAGAGCATTATTTGGAGCAGAATATAGCGGGGACTTTTGTAAGACAAACAGCAACTTTTCATGCTCAGATGGGGATTCTTGGGTTAAATTGCTATCTTTGAGTTCTGAACTTGGAAAGGTATTAAAGTGGAATTAAACCTTTACACAATCCGGCTCTTGTGTCATTCAGGATTTTTTTGGGTCCTGTTTAATTGTACATCACAGCGGGGTTCTGAGTGACTGGTGCTCTAAAGAAATGAGGGGTAGGGTTAAGTCTGCAGCCCACTGCTCTCTGCTAATCCGCCTTGTTCCTTGAAGAAGGATTTACTTTTGCTGCCAGCTTGTGAAAGACTTTCCTCCTCCCGAAGAGATTGTTGTGGCTTTCCTGGGGAGGTGTGGTTGCTATAGCAGGGAGTCACGCCTGGGTATTCTCTCAAACCCTACTGAGAACGGGCCAAAAAAGAGCCGAAGAAGAGTAAAACTGGGGATTAAAAAATGGAACAATGGGAGACAGGAAGATAGGAGTGGGAACAAATGGGAATTACAGCACCAAAAATAATGCAATGTGACAAAAAGAGGAAATAGAAAAATAATAGCTGACAATCGGACTGAAAAGAGAAACACTACAAAAGAACAATTTATTTTCAACAGGCAAAGAAAGTAAAAGGGCATCTGGGAAATAAGACACGGGCCTGCACTGAGGGCTTTTTTGGTTCTTACTGTATCGTGAACATGCATGCACCAGTGATACAAAACTTTCCTCATCCTTCCTTCTCAGTTCCACCTTTGCCACACTCTGTTTATTCAAAAGAAAATCTTCCTGGGTTTTAAACTGTGTGTTTATTTATTTGTTGTTAAATTATATTTCTAATTGTGCCTGTTCCTATGCAGTAAGTGTAGGGTAATTCTGAGCTTTCCATATAAATACTGACAGGCAGATCTATAACAAAAGAAATGATCCAGCTCTGCTCAAATTCCGTTCTTGAAAGCTTTCCAAAGAAAATGCCAGTGGGCACTTGGTTTTCTGCCACTTACTGGAGAAGAATTCTTCAGCTCTTGCCATGGCGATGCCCCCGAGGGGAGTACCTGGTGCTGCCCCCACCGGGCACCGGGCTCTGACGGTGGGAGCCGGGGCTGTGAGCGCTGCCCTGGCCACCGCCACCTCAGAGGGAGCTCGCCCCCGGATTTCTAGATGCTGTATTTTGCTCCTAAAAGTCAAATGCTGCCTGATTTTGCAATCATTTTCATCTCAGTGATAGAAACGGAAATTTTCACTCAGTTTTAAGTTTGTGACATTACAAATAAAATTTAAAAAGGCGGCAGTCCCACCTCTAACGGCAAATCTCTCTGAATGCCTTTCCTGCACCCTACTGCTTTATATATAGGAGAGGCAGAGAGATGTAACAGATGAAACATTTTGTTTATGAAGTGTCTATGTTTTGTTTTATTTCACATGTTTTTGCAATATAGATAACAGATTACACCACAGAGCTTTCATTGCCTTGTGCTATAAAGATACTATAAAGCCTTTCTGGGTATTAATAATAGATTGTGTTGATGAGTTTGGAGAAGCTGGCAATAGACCCCCCACTGTAAAGACATTAACACCACAGGACTAAGGTATCTTTCCCTTGCAAATCAGTTGCTAAATTGGCTGTGCTGATGGGTTTGGGCACAAGCGCTTGTCGAGTCAGTGCAGCAGGCACAGGAAGTTATTTTGTTTTATACCGGCAAATAACGTTTCTTCCTCTTAATGTTCCTAGTTGAGAGGAAAGGCCCTGTGTAAATTCTTTCCCTAAGTCATTCTTGCCAGCCAAGAAATAACTTAGAAATTACATTTGAATTGCTTTGACACACGATTATTTTTTTCTGTAAAAGTGAAGGCCGGGGCAGTGAATCACCAACAGTACAATTTCCCTGCTTATAGGGCCTTTAGGGTGAATTTTCATATAAAAATTATATTAGAAGAATTTCCCTGTGTTGTTGGCGATGTAAATTCAAAGGCAACTGTAAATTCAGTGTGCCACTTAGCGAACAAGAAGGATAAGACTCTCATCAGGCTGGTGAATATTCAGCGCTGCTCCCGCAGAGCCGGGCTGCGCAGTCAGGGTCCGTCTCACCCACTGCAAACCAGCGAGGTTGTACAGGTAGGACATAAAGATGGATTTCGTTTAATGTGTGTAAATAGTTGAACAAAAATCCAGAGGAAGAAAAAAGAAAGTGCTGTGGGTTTTCAGTACCACCCCAGCCAGGCAGTGGCAGCAGAAGCAGAGTCTCCCCAGCTCGTTCTCTGCTTTCATGGCGATGCAGCATCATGTGCGGCAACGCAGAAAGCACGGCAGCAGAAGCCCCTTCAGCCCCTTTTAAAATCATAGACAAAAATAACGTTATTTCCCAAACGTTTGCACTGCCTAAAAATACAATTCTAACAAAACCATCATATTTTGTTAATCCATTAGGCTTCTTAATTGCAACCCTGGCTTTATCAATTCAATTGGCACCTTTAACTTTTATAACAGTTTCTATTCTACAGAACAGATTAGGAGAAAATTGCAGCCATAATCTGTACAGTGCAATTGCTGTGCTATAAAGAGGAATGGGAGTAGCTGAGAAGAGCAATTGGATTCCCAAAGGTGGAGCACAGTAGAGCAATATCAGTGACTTTGTAAATGAAAAATTGTTTTAATTCCCTTCTAACAGCAATAATTCGATTCTTCATAAATTTTTCCATCAAAGTGTTGTAAGGAAAAATGCTATAAAATAGAACTGCGTGGCAGTGATGGAAGACAGTTGAACAAAGTGGTCAATTAGGGGATGGAAATTAAGCAAAGAGAAGAATCCATTCTGCCATATTCTGCTTGAAGCCAGCAACTCCTCTGTACTTTACATTTTATGTTTTACTTTGTAGGGAAGGAAGATGTAACTTTTTAGGACATTCTGGCCCCACTTGAGGATGGCGGCTTTCAATGATCTGTGTCTTCATGCACTTTAGTTAATCCCTTTGGTAGGTCTTTTCCACTTGTCCATGGTGCTCCTGATGATGGAGCCACCGGTGCTCGGGAGACTTTCTGGCAGTTGTTCTTTCTGTGGAGGCCAGTGATGTTGGTCTGGCTGGGACTGCCACATGGCACAGAAGTATGCACAGCCGTCCCCTGCCGCTCATGGGAAGCAGAGTCTAAGAATGTACCAAATCCTGCTCCTTTCAAAGCAAATGGGACTTTTCCCTCATATTCCAATTGGAAGGAAATCAGGCAAATTGTATTGGTTTTGTGGATATGGTTGTGACACCAGCCATTATCTGGGTATGGCCATCCTGTTGTGCTGCCTGGGGCACATCTCTGGTGGACAGAGCGGTGACGTGGGCTGTTTTGGTGGGTCCATTTCTGGTGAACAGAGAGGTGATGTGGGCTGGTATGGTGGGTCCATCTCTGTTGGACAGAGCAGTTGCTTGTGGCTCTGACAATGTCCATGGTCAAACTGTTACCAGCTTTGGAGCAAGATTTGACTTATCATGGGATAAGGAGTGGTCTCTGCCATTATTTTATCCGTTGGGTTGCCTTTGCGTGGCAGCACAGCAGTCTCATGAAAATACAGGTAAAATATTCATGGGGAAGAAAGGTGACTTGGTGCCAACATGTGCTACATTTCAGTCTGTGAACCCAAATGCACATTGTGAAGCGCAGTGTTAAATGCAGGCTTTTACCAGTAGCTGGTGTTCTTACTACAGCACCCGTGGATAGAGGGTTAATAAATATTTTCTTCAGTTCTCCCTGAAGAAAAAAAAAAAAGGTTTCTTTGTTTTAGTTTATCTCTAAATATTACATTTTTTTTTGTCTAGAAACTTTTAATTTTTGTGCATGTTTTATTACTACTCAGTGAAAGGGAATTAGCTTTCTTTTACTGAAGTTTCAGCTGTGAAATTGGCTTTAATAAACTAAGTAATTATTTTTTCTGCAGGGAAAATATTTTAAATGGATTGTTTCTTTTTTTAGCGTTTCTTCTTTTTTTTCAAATCATAAAACGATAATATTTCTGTTTTGCTTTAGTGCATTTGAGATGTTTTGGATGTTCAGAATTCAGTGTAACCAAGCAACAGTTTTTCTTTTTTTATAAGCACCCATGCTTATAAGCATAAGATGCTACAAAAATGTTCAAGCCTTATGCTAGAAAAAAACCCCGTGCGCAGTGTTTTCCCCATTCTATGTCATCTAAAGAAGACGGAAGTATCAAAATTTCTCCCAAAGAACAAGTAACAGATGTCATTTGTTAGTAATTTAATTTCTCCTCTTAATAAAACTCAGTTGTGTGAAAAGCATAATATGTTTTGCTTCAGCTGTAAGGTATCTGGTGCTATAGGAGTGCCAGGCGAGGTCCCGGCTGGCAGCACAGGCACGACAGGGACGTCGGGCACAGGCTGTTACCAGAGAGAGAAGCCTCAGAGCCACAGACTACACCCACAGTGTTTACAAAAGCTTGTGACCACCATCTTTGCATCTTGATTAAATAAAGAAAAGCCAGGTATCTGCGGTGGTTTCTTGCAACACGTAATGTCAGAACAGCACAGAAAGGAAAATGATTTAACGTCTCTGATAGGTAGACGGCAGCATCTGTCCTCTTGCGTATATCAAACATGGCTTAATAACTTCCTATTTACTGCTCCACGGCAGCCGTCCAGTAAATAAGCAACCTGACTGAATTAGTCTATTTTTATACCTCTGTCCTGTGTAACAAACCTCTTGAACCACACTTAATATGAACAGCAAATTTCGCACTGCACATGGAGATCTCTCAGCACAGATTAAATTAGTTATAATAAAACAATTAAAATCTATTTGCCCACAGACAGGAGGAAATGAAGGGCCTGGCGAGCGGTGGGAAGGCAAAGGGTGGGTTGTCAGGAGGCAGAAGAGCAAACAGCAGAACCGTGATTCTCGGGAGCAGAGCAGGGTCAAACTTACTGCAAGATAACTGCGCGAGAGATAATAAATCAGTGGTAGATATTAAACACCAGATGGTTGTGCCCATGCAGGAAGGCACAATGCATCATGTAACTGTGGTTGTTTCTAAGGATTACTGATTCAGCCTGAATTCACAGGGTTATTCTAACAAATAAAATCTTTACAGCCTCTTCCGCTGGTGAACATTTTCATCTACTGTTTAAAGACAGGGCCACATGTCTCAGCATTTTCATTGCCCCTAAAATATATGCATAATTAATTTAAGTTCACCCAGCTTTAGCTGGCGAATGTTTTTTGACTATCTAGTACTGTAAAGTTGCTTCTTGGTGATTATTGCAAATTCTGGGATGGACAGACAGGCCATTGTTCCAAGCTTTAGCTCAGCTGAATCCCCCAAGTGTTTTAGGCATAGAGGCAAACACACTTAAAAACTCCTAAACCTATTGAGTTGTCTTTCAAAATTGTCCAGGCAACAGAATTTATTTATAAAACTCTTGCAATCGTTGATTCAAAACAAGGTTTTCTTGTTCTGCTTTTCTCCTTTGTCCTCTTTGAACAATTTTCTTTGGAATGTTTTCGTTGTGCTTAGGAGTCGGAGATTTCCTGGGGCTTCTAATAAAGGCATTTGATTTCCACTCTCCGCATACTTTAACAAGTCCAAGGATTTTGAGGTTTGACATTAACTTAAGAGAGCTGGAGATAATCAGCCATGGGGGTGAAAAGTCAGAGTTATGCAAATTATTTGTAAAATGTATAGAAAGCAAAAGAAATATTTCTTTAAATGTGGTTGGTGCGGGACAGACCCTTTGTCTCAGCTCGGCATATCTGCACACCCTCCTTCAAATTTATGGCTTTGATTGAAACCTGTAAAGGGGTGATCTGTAAAGTATTCCTGCTATCCTGCACTTCTCAACAGGTTTATTACCATTCGTTTATAAAATGAACAGTCTAATGAGCAGTGTTTTAGATCACAGATATCAAAGTCTGGTCATTTGTCAAGATTAGTTTCCTGTTGTGAGATTGCCTTGTGCAAAAAAAAAGTGCATAACCCTGGGTTACTCTCTGGAAGCTGAAAAAAATACCTATAAACACTTTATAAGATAGATTTAATGAAGATTTTTATAATTTCAGAATTAAACCCAGCACGGTGCAGTGTGTGTGTGTGCTCGTGTGACTGCAAGCTGTAATGCAGAGGGTACCTGGGTGCAGGGCATGGAATTTTCTGGTGTTGACAAGGGGCAAATTAAAGATAGGAAGCCCGAGCAGTATCATCAGCCAATTTGATGTTGATTTGAATGAGTTAGTGCCGCATTGACAACGATGTAATTCTTTCTAACTAAAAGGCTGCCTTTGGAAAGGCTGCTGTGAAAGCACCACCTTTCTGGCAATAGTCAATTCCCAATAAATAACACAAAATATTCTCTATTAGAAATCTTTTATTTTGAGGAAAAGGAAAGCCCGGGACACTGGGCAGGGCGGTGTGACAGCAGAGGGACTGCCCAGGTGAAGAGCCCCGCCACGGCACCGGCCCGAGGGGACGGGGGACGCTGTTATGTCCCACTTAGAGGAAATGCGAGGGGTGTGTGTGCGTGTGCGTGTGTGTACTTTCCTGCTTAAGATCATTTGCGAGCCCTGTTACGTTTATGTTTTCCCTTTCACCAGGGGGTGCTCCGCGGGGCGCGGCAGCCAGCGCAGCTCAACCTCCGCTCCGCGCCGCGCAGCCCCCGGGAGTCCCCCTTCTCCTCTCGCCGGGACGGGCAGGGGGGAACCTGCCTCCTGCCTGCGGCTGCCCGCGCCCGCTGCCTTCCCGCCTGCGCGGCGCTGCGCGGAACGGAGCGCTGGGTTCAGCGGGACCCGGCGCTGCCCCGCAGAGCGGAGGGTCGGAGGCTGCCAGCACCGGCCGGAGACCGCGGATGGGGGGTGCGGGTGTGTGTGTCCCGCGTTGTCGCTTTGCGGGGAACCCCCGGTGCGGGGCCGGCCAGGATTGGGGTGCAGGTCCGTCCCCGCCGGGCGACCCTCGCCGGCACGGCAGCGGCGGGGGCGGACTCTCAGAAATCTCCTTTTTTGAGATTTCCCCTGCCGGGGCCGGGAGCCAGTGCCCTCCCACCCGATCTGCTCATCCTCCACCGCACCCGCCGGCTGCGGGGAGACGGGCTTGATTAAACTGGGTCAAATAAGTTGAAGCAATTAAATAGGAACAACCTTTTAACATGGTTAAAATCCGATTTCCCTTTTTAAGGAGTTTTAATCCTTACAGATACGTTATTGCATATAGATAAAAATACTGCCTGCTTAGGAATTTGCTAGCTAAAGCTTTGTCATATTTCTGTGATGTTCACTAGTCAGAACACAAAATCATGTTTTTCTTGTTAAAGTTTTTCAGAAGCAGCCCCTTGCAGACAAGCCCAGCAGCCTATATGAAATATGATGGCTGTTCAGTAGCCGTGGCTGTGGATGCTGTGTGGCATCAGTTTGCCTGTAGCAGATTTAATCTGTTCTGTACCCAAAATGCGCCTTGCGAGGCCTGGCCCATGCAGAGCGGGACCCAGGGCTGCACCAAGGTTCATGGTGTCACTCTCACTAGGTGGAAGATGCAGGTGGGAAAATCCCACAGGTTCTCGGGCCCTCAGCCTTTTTTTGGATGCCGTATGCAAATGCATTTACATTTTCTTCCCTCCTGCCCGTCCCTGCCTCCATCCCTTCGCTGGGGGCTGCCATTTTGCTGCATGTCTGGGCTCAGACAAAATGGAGGCTTTGGAGAAATCAGCACCTACCACAGCCTGTACCTTCTGAAATCAAAGATAATGCCCTTTTATAGAAAAGGGGATCAATTTGAAGATGGAAAAAAAAATAATCAATGTAGCCCATCTTAAAAGGCAGAATCTCCTTGTTTTTATCCTGTGAGCACATGGGTGCAGTTGTGTTAATTTCGTTGCCTAAATCTAAATATTAATGCACCTTGCACTTTGATGAATCGCCATAAAAGACACTGAATTTCAAATGACCAAGCCCAGTGCGTGATACAGGGCTGTAACTCAGCTATTCATCTTTATTTGCAGCAGACCTCTTCCTAAAAGCTCACTTAGGGAGATTCCCAGTTGCCATTAGAAAAGCAAAATAAAATTAATCTAAATCATTCTAA
Organism: Nycticryphes semicollaris; assembly: GCA_013400055.1. Classification (NCBI taxonomy): domain Eukaryota; kingdom Metazoa; phylum Chordata; class Aves; order Charadriiformes; family Rostratulidae; genus Nycticryphes; species Nycticryphes semicollaris. Next base: position 141,470 of record VXBJ01004983.1, read on the forward strand.
CTTTATCTTAGAAAATTAATGATGGATGAAAGAAGGGGGTTTATAAAGGTTTAATAAGAACTAGTCTGGAATATAGTGTATATTCTAGAGCCTGTGATTATAGTGGTAATTTAGCAGATTGTATCACTGCCTATCTCTGCCAAAGGATGTTTCACACCATTTAAAATGCACAGTCCTCCCTTCGGAGACAGGTTGTTCTGGAATAACTCAACATCCAAAGAAAAGCCGTGTTATTTCACTCCTCTCTTTATCAATTGCATGTGTGCAATTCCGTCTTCCCAGCAATAGCTCTAGGTTTTCCTGCTTGTTTCTGTGTCCATTTATCAGCCCCCTCAGAGACAGACAGTACCAAAAATGGAAACTCATGCAATCTATTCAGAATAGGGTTTAAGCACTGAAACGAGAGAGCCTGTATGAAACAAAGTGTGAATTAACATTTAAAAATAACTTTGGTTTTGAGCAAGTTACCTAAACTTTGAGAGCTCCTTTTTGTTTCTCTTTTTGAAGAGAAACAAGACAGTGAGATAAGGACAAATCTTGGTGGGTTTTATCCAGCAATGGTGATTTGGTAATCTCCAGACCAAAGAGACTGCGCTTTGAATGAATTGCCTGCCTGTGATGTTTCCAAGAGTAAGGGTGCGAGTCTCCCAGGGTGCAAACACGTGAGCCAAGCTGATCTGTAGTTAAATGAAAGAATTTGCTGTATTTAAATTCACGCAGTGTGTGATCTGACGCTCCCTTTTCCTCTCTCCCTCCCAGGCTGTTTGCTGCCAAGTGCAGCGGCTGCATGGAGAAGATTGCCCCGACAGAGTTCGTCATGAGAGCCCTGGAGTGCGTCTACCACCTGAGCTGCTTCTGCTGCTGCGTCTGCGAACGGCAGCTGAGGAAAGGCGATGAGTTTGTCCTGAAGGAAGGGCAACTGCTCTGCAAAAGTGACTACGAAAAAGAGAAAGACTTGCTGAGCTCGGTCAGCCCAGACGACTCAGACTCAGGTGAGCTTTTCCCACAGCTGCTCTGCCTGGAAAAGCCACAAGGGTTTGCAGAGCTTTCTTATAGAAAGCCATATCCATCTACGCATCCACTGTATCCGTATGCACATGCCACCTATGCAAATCAGCAGCTGCAGCTGAAATAATCCCTCCTTGCCGTCTGTTCTCCCTTGCTTGACTCCCTCCCTTAACTTGCTGCTTAGTAGAGGACAAAACATTTTTGTTTTCATTAAGGTATTTTTCTGCAAGATCACGAAGCGTGCATCATACTGACTTGAGTTATCTGAGACCTCATCCACAGTGTGCTGGTCTCCATAGGCGTTCTTCCACCCACTTAACATATTTTTATGTTATCTTTAACATATATGTATGTTTATAAAGGCTTTTGCCTTCTCCAGGGGCCAGCAGAGCCCTCACAGCCAATAGCAGCTGATCGGTGTCTTCCCCGAGTTCCTCACGGCGATGGAAAGACAGACCCTCCTTTTCCTCAACCCATTACCCAGGGAAGGTTCTGAAAAAGAGTCAGCAAAATCCACTCTCAGTCTGTCCAGGGCTGGGGACATGGGAGTGCCCTGGACAGATCACTCCCACGCTGTGATTGGGGTCTTCAGTCTGGAACCCCGGGACCCAGCAGTGGTCATGGTGAGGGGTGGCTGTTGGGCTCCTGGGCTGTTCTGTGGGATGGGACCCTCCTGCTGCTGGTTGCCCCTGCCTGATCCCGGGGCTGGGGATGGAGTGTACAGAGAGTGCTGCCAGCACCATAGTAGCATGATTGTTTCCCAAGAAAACTTCTAAGAAAATCAACAATTACCATTCCATTAAGCCTACAAATGACACAAATGTTTGCCTCTGGTTTATGGGAAAATGTATTATTCCAATTTAGCTAGGAGCAGTAATTACCCTTAATCTCTAATCTGAGAGCTGTATTCTCCACATCGCTGAAATTTATATTTTCGTCAGGAATGCTGGAAGACAAAGGTCAGTGCTGACTCAGCAGGATGTGCGGGACCGGGGCCTTTCTCGGAGCGGCACGTTATTTATTGCTGAACTGTATGTGCAGGACCTCGAGTGTGCTGCTCTGTAAATCTCGTAGCACAGGGTTTGGGCTCTTTGTGAGTTTGCCCGAGGCGTGTGAGTTTCCTACTCACCCCTCAGCACATCATTCTCATCACCAGGCCCATCATCCCCCCAGCTGCCTGTCCATGTCCAAACCAACCCCTTCTGGCAAGTGGAGGGTGTGGGGCTGTCCCCACACCACAGTGTGGCCATGGCATCTTCCTCCTGCCTTCCCACTCCCTCTTGTCCATGCTGGCTGCTGTTTGCCTGGCGACTCGTGTGGATCTGTTCTGAGCACCATGGCATCCTCCATCCACCAGACCCGCTGGCCACTGTTTGCCCACTGGCCTGTTTGGATCTGCTCTGGGCACGGCAGACTCTCCTCTGGCACCAGGGTTTGTAGTTTGTGATCAGCAGCAACTGCCGCAGTGGCACAAACCAATCTGGGTTTCCATTTCATTTTCCCTTGGCACACGGGGTGGTTTCGTACTCCTGGAGATGCTTTTTTCCCCTCGTTATGCCCTGTTAGCCAAACCCAACTGGAAAAACAAGTTGACAAATTAAATGGGATGTTTTGTCTCCTGTTGTCTGATACATTGGAAGCACGGATCTCCCAGATGCCCATGTGTGGAGCAAATGGTTTCACATGGGCTGAGTGTGTGTCCTTCCCCAATCAAATATTTATCCACTGGACACAACAGTAACTCTCCAATGAGCAATATTAATCCTCACAAACCTTTCCTTGGAAATGGCATGCTGGAAAGTTAATAATGTCATGGTTATTAAAATGACTGAACTTCTCTTTAATCATTAGGCAAAAGATGCTTATTAAAGTAAAAGGTGATTAGATTGCTAGGTGCATAATAATCAGACCCTAAAATGAATTAAAGTCTAATTTGTTAATTCCCCAAACGTAATCTTTGAGTATATAGAAATTGAAGTGTGTTTTCTTCATGTTGAAATCCCTATAATAGTGTATTAATGCTTTCTGGAAGAAAGATCAGTAGTCTGATGAAATAAAATACGCTGAGTTGAAAAGTTGTTTTTCACAACAAAATTTGTATTTAGTCTTCAGCCTTTGCCGCTGCAATTGAGATTTCCAAGTACAATATACTAAGACGTGTAATATCACCAGATTGTATGAATATTTAGAATTTAACTGTGGAAAATACAAATAATCTATTATTTGGTCCGCACAAGCACATGTATATTTGTATGTATTTACCAAGAAAGAGAAATATTTGCATATACATTTAGACCCATTGAAATACACCAAGAAAGAATACTCATGTCTTCCATAGGATGCAGAATTGAGATGGCAAAGAATATATTTAATATCTCTAGAGCTTCAAAATATTCAGAACAATAACTGGAATCTACACTGTATTTAGTTAAACAGCCTTTGAGGTGGTTTTATGATTTTCGTGTGTTGACACCGTTGTGCTGCCGCAGGGGTGCGGGCAGCGGCACCCGCCTGCACCGAATGCATCGGGAGCGGATGCTGCGGAGGGAATGGGTGAGGTGGGAGCAGGGGAGCGCCCTGGGGTTGGGTGATGCTGGGAGGGCACCACATCTCTCTGTGCCCCATTCTGGGAACTACTGAAGCAAATTTGGAATTTCCATCCCTGATCACTCCAATACCCTCAATTAAAAAATAAACACATTTTTATGCTTTTGTGGTGTTTGATTTAGGCAGTGCACACAAATCTAAGGTCGTCTCTTCCTGTCCAGGGTTGCTTTAGGTATTCAAATAAACATGAGATATTGGTTGAACCTGTTGATTAGTTTGGCAGCTGGAGAGCAGTTCTCAGACACCCTGTTATCTTGGTGGAACAAGTACAATTTCATATGCTGTTTATTTTTCACCAGTTAAAAGTGATGATGAAGACGGAGATGTAAAGCCCACCAAAGGACAAGTAGCCCAAGGAAAAGGAAGCGATGATGGGAAGGACCCAAGAAGACCTAAACGGCCAAGGACAATACTTACTACGCAGCAGAGACGAGCATTCAAAGCATCTTTTGAAGTGTCTTCCAAGCCCTGTAGGAAGGTAGGTTCTTTACCAGCGTCCTGAAGTCAGCTCTGACATCAGGACATGTGGGTGGAAGGGCCAGGGCAGGGCTCCAAGAGCCCTTCCTGGGGTGGCAACATCTGCCTCAGGTTGAACACAGGACCTGGGGGGCACATGGCAACACTCACCTCAAGAACTTATCACAGCTTAGGGCCAGCCTCTTGTCATTTTTGGAAATTTTTGGAAGTCATTCTATAAATGCATTTTTTATTGTAAGTACAGGCATAGTCCTCCTAACATAACTGATTTGTTTTTTTTTAAAAATATTAAGAGTTCCATCATTAAACATTTCCTCCTGTAGGTCAGAGAAACACTAGCAGCTGAAACAGGACTCAGCGTGCGAGTTGTCCAGGTCTGGTTTCAGAACCAAAGAGCAAAGGTAGGTTGTTTGTCAAGTTCTCAAAAGTAAAACACAAATTGTCCTCCAACACCCCGTAGATGTTGTGGGTACCAGAGATCCCAGGGGCTGAACTGCATGGATTTTGCATGCACTGCTGTCTGCATCCACGCAAGAAAGGCAACTTTCAAACACAGACTTTAAGTTTATGTGCTCAAAGCAACATGAGGTGGGGAGTAAATGTTGCATGCAAATATGAACTGGAAACTGAAATATTTCAGCTTAGAAATGAAACTGAACCCACAGCAGTGGGTGTGTGAATGTAAATGGTCTGTATTCATGATTTTGTGTTTGCGGCGGAGAGTTTTGTAAGGAAACAAAATTGTTGTATTCAGAACCATGAGATTGTTCTGTTCTTCCTCTTTTATTCAGATGAAAAAACTAGCACGAAGGCATCAGCAGCAGCAAGAGCAACAGAACTCACAGCGACTAGGACAAGGTAGGGATTTGTCACAAAGGCAAAATGAGGGCAAAAGAATCTGCAGGGTTTCTGTTAGTGCCATTCCCACATAACGTCTTAAGTAGAGTCACTGGGGCATACACACATCTGTGGGTGACATGTGCCATCATCAGTGGAAACACACAGAGTGCCTGGCGTTTTCCCGTGGGCCAGGCCCCGGAGGTGCTCACACAGAAGCTCCTTTCTGGAAAAAATGTGCCCTGCAGAGGCACTTTCCCTGGAGGGAATCTCAGGAGGCTTGCTCCAGGGAGATACTCCAGTGTGTTTTCTCCTGAGGAAAGGGGGGCCATGTGCATCTGCCCCTAAGAGCGTCAGTGTCACTGTCACCCCCACGGGGAGATTCCTGTGCCCTGTGTCTGGCTGCACCCCGGGGCAGGGGCTGCACACAGGCACTGGGGCTGGCCCTGCTGCTCTTGAGGTTCTCCAGCTCCAAAGGCCTTGCAGCCTCAAATCCTCCTCTTCATGCAGAGCTAGAAAAACTGGTACCAACACAAGTTAGAGAGTAATAGGGCTGTGTCACACACAGGACAGACTTTGGGAAGGTACAGTCCAACACCCAGGAGCTCCAGAAATTATATAGTTAGAAATTACAAGTCTTTCAACTTAGTGCTCAGGGCTGTACTCTCAGACAAAATTTGGAAGGCTCCTCTGGCCAGCAGGGCACACCCAGCCGCCGCGTTGGGTATTGCCACGGGAGGTGGTGTCTGCGGCCGCCCTGGGCCCACGCCGTGACTGTGCCCTCCTGTTTGCTTTGCAGAAGTGATGTCCAACCGCATGGAAGGGATGATGACATCTTACACACCACTTGCACCACCACAGCAGCAGATTGTAGCAATGGATCAAAGCAGTTATGGCACAGACCCTTTTCAGCAGGGTCTTACCCCGCCACAAATGCCAGGCGACCACATGAACCCTTATGGTAAGGCACGCGTCATTCCGCCACATCAGCAGTAGCAGGGTTCCTGTGCTGGTGCACACCCCACGAGTTCAGCAGAGATACTTGTTTTTATAATATTGTTTTCTGGGATTTGCACCAGGGAATTTGTACTAGTCAGTTTTGTGTGTATATTTTCATGTACACATGAGGGGGTAGAAGAGAGCTCATCACAGGCTCCGGACACCCTTCATAACTATTTCACAGTATAATTCTGATAAATGACAAACCAAGCAACATCACCTCTCCAGCTCCACTTTTTTAAACCACTGTCCAAGACATTGAAAAATAAACATTACCAAATTCTAGCTCCATCACAAGTTTTTCCTTTTTCTATGAAGCTTTGGGGGAAAAGTGGTCTAATAAAGAGAATTAGGCTAATCATTCAAAAATTAATACTCTAAGATCCCTCAGATTGGATGCTTGGCTTTGTTAAAGAACAGCTCTTGAGCTACTAAGAGATGTGTCTCCACTGCACGTTTCTCCTGCATAGTTTTTGTGGTTTGCTTTCATGATTTCCTGACCAGGCACCGTCAAGCGGGATAGGTACACCAGACACATCGCAGGCATTAAATGCCTGGTAATTGATTCTGGACAATTGCAGTGTGGCATGTAAATAACATTTCAGAGGATTTCTCAGGCTGTGGTTGCTGGTTGTGCTGCAGCCCAGGAGGGCCTGTTGGGCCGGGCTGGTTCATGCTGAGCAGGAGCACTCTGTCACTGAGCCCTGGGAGCCTGTGGCACCCACAGCACGGCTGCTTGGGCCAGCAGGGTCCTGCCCGGCGGCTGGGTGATTGCTTTCCCACTGAGATGAGTCCACGGTGCACACCAGGCAACTTGGAAAATCCTGTAAGGAGCCGAGGACTTCTGAAGTACAAATGAGCATGTGTCTTGTGATTTTGTTGCTGAGGTTGTGCTTGGCTTTCTGAGCGCAGCTCTTGGGAGGCAGGTTGTGTGCCCCAGGGACAGCACAAAGCTGTTTCCAATGAGCGCATGAGGAAAAAGAGCCCAACTAACCCTTTTTTAGTGCTTGCAGGACTTGAGCTAGAGCTCTTCCTGGTCCCTTGGGAATTAAAGTAAGCTGAAATCTAAGCTGCTGAGGGAAATAAAAGGAGCTGTTCGAAACCAGCCCCAAAAGAGTGGAGTTTTCTGAAATGAAAGCATATTTACAGCTGTAGCTCACTTGAGGTCGGGGAAGCAGGGTCTCCTCCCAGGTCCTGTCACATTTGTGGATCTATCAGTTATCTTGTTGTAAATGAAGACCATCACTGGTTATGGCTTTTCCCTGTTGGTGGCCCCAATGTCCCCACCAATGCTGATCCCAGCTGGCAAGAGCTGGGGACCCCTTCGCCCCAGCACCGTATGCTCCCCTCCTCAGCCAACGCTCCTCTGTGTTGCCGACTGGAGCGTAGATGAAGTGCTGGTGGGTCGGGGGACATCGCTGCCAGCCCAGCTCTGCGGGTCAGTGCTGGCCTTCCATCTGCAGGCCAGATCCTTAGAGAGAAATTGTGTTAATGGGTAGAAACAAAACTGGGAGCATTCCCATTTGCTGCAGCGGGCAACTAATGAGCATCCGTGTGTACTGTGTCCTCCTTTGGCTGCACAGAATCCAGCTTAACATATACGTTTCATTTGCAGGAAACGACTCCATTTTTCATGATATCGACAGTGATACCTCTTTAACTAGCTTGAGCGACTGTTTTCTTGCCTCTTCCGAAGTTAACTCCATGCAGGCTAGAGTAGGAAACCCCATTGACAGGCTGTACTCTATGCAGAGCTCCTATTTCGCCTCATGAAAGTAAAGGAAAACAAACAGCCGGCATGTATTTAGCCAGTGACTTTTTCCAGTGCAGACTCTACAGCCATATGTTGCCCAGCTCTTTCTTCACAGTGACTCCTGCTGCCTCTGGACTGCAAAGAGCATTTTTAGGAAGACTGTATCTGTGTGCATATATGTGTATGTATGTATATATATATTAATACCTACCTGCATACATACATATATATATATAAACAAAACGCATCCACCAGTCCCTACCCTTGATTCCCAGCTTGCACCAGACCACAAGACCAGCACGGAAGGAACAGAAGACCCTGCTCATCAGCAGCCTTTGGTTTGGTTTGGTTTGAGCTCATCGTTGTAAAGGAAATGGATTTTCCGGAAAGCTAGACCTTTTCCTCCTTTCTCTCTTCCTTTCTTTTGGATGTTTAAATTTTTTTTTTAAAGCCACTGATACATCAGTCGACCATATGACAAATAAATCAAAGAAACTGGAGATTTCTCCCTTTTCTTACTGCATGAGTCATACTATGTTGTGGATAAATTGCCATTTGAACTGTGAGAAGTTAATGTAAATGTGACGTTCAACATTTGTTTCCTTTCTACACTTTTTCTACATAACCTAGATCTGCTCATTAGTTTATAGCCCTTATGCATATGATACTGAGGAAACTGGTTAACAGTCACATTTGTGGAAAAAGCCAGTGAATATCATGATAAGAAAGGTCTGTGACCCTGGAAAGGAGATGCATGTTAGGGACAGAGACATTTAGGTTAGTGTTGATCTTAAATAATTAAAGGTGCTTACAAGACAGAGTTTTATTTAATTTTTTTTTAAAGTGTGAGGATAAAGCATTTACACTTGTTTGTAAGTATTGCGGTGCCAAATTTCAAGTCTAGACCATGACTGGCAAACATGTGTTGTTCATTCTGTTCTGTTTATTTATGTTTTGCATGAGGCATAAATGTGCTATACTCCATTGTCCATCTGGAATAATTAAGCACTCCTTTAGTTAATTATCTCGCCTCAGCAAGAATCTATGATATACAGTTCTAGCCTGAACCATCAGAAGTCCTGAAACGTGAACCAACGCGGGAAAAAAAGTATGAAAGAGATCACAATGGCAAGTTTAGATATGTTGAGCTGGAGTCTAAGCCCAGTCCTGCAGGTTTCATGCTGACGGGACTCCTGTATTTAAAATCAATGCTCCAACTAAGCTATCTGTGTGGATGTGAGAAGAACAAGTACACAAATTGAAGGGAATGTCCCAGCTGAAGTCTGAATGTCTCGGATGCTGAAGTTTGAGCATATGTCATATAGGTTTTCGTAGGGCATAAAATATCATAACTAATAATAGTATAGTTATAAATATTGCCTGGTGATAATTATAAAGTGGGGAGGCAGACAAGTATGGTCATGGCTCTTAGTGGAGAAAATTTCATGGGGAAAATTTGCCAGGGTAATATCAGTAATTATAGGGTGTGTTCAAAATAGAGCTCATGGGGAAAGATTGGCAGGATAGGCACTTTCTTAAATAAATACCTTTAATATATTGACCATAATAGCTGAAAACAAGTCCAAAGCGTTGGTTAATCTGACTCCTCCAGGCTGAGGACTGGTCCCAGGCCAGCGCAGCAGCGTCTCCTGTGGGGCTGGGCACTGTCTGCAGAAGTGTGGGACACCCATGGGGTGGAGGACCCACAGCACCAGGGACCCCACGGCAGGGGCAGGGGGTCCTGCTGCGGACCCCCACAGCCAGCCCACATCTTCGCTGAAGAGAAAGATGCTCTGCGTGTCCCGGAGGGGTGGATGGCAAGAGTCAGATGATAGATACAGGGGGAAAAGTAGGATCATGTTCTTCCCTGGCATGGAAATGTGAACTAAGTGTGTTAGAGGTTTCTTCAGAAAGCAGAGTTTTCTCTCCAGATGAGTGCACACGTTGTCACTCTGTGGTGGCGAGGAAAGCACAGGGACAGAAGACTCCATGCGTGCAGGGCAGGAGAGAGAAGCACGGGCCCAAGGCAAACCCTGCTGCTGGGCGGTGGCAGACCCTCCTCTGCCCACGCACAGCCCCACATCTGCCATGGGATGGGGTGTCCATCAGGATCTGGAGCGACACTGCCCTCCCTGCAGATCCTGTCACCTCTCCTGGTGCCCGGGTTGCCCTGCCCGGGCAGATGGGTCTCACCCATCTGCTTATGCTAGAGTTCCCTTGCTTTCTGACAGGATTTTCAGTTGAGGGTTGTGAGCTTCTGGGTATGTTTTGAAATCGGAAGAATTTTCTTATCTTACCCATCCCCTTCAATTATTTTTTCCTTTCCTTGTGTATCAAAATAAATAACAATTTCCTTTTTCTCTGCATGATAGCAAACATCTATAAAGAACTCAGGTGATCCTCAGTGCTTGCAGGCCAGAAGGCAAGCAAGTTTCATATGGCACATTATAAACATTTGTCACCTCCGATCTCAATGGATTCATCAAGTTTTCCTCCCCACCCTTCTGCTGTGCTACTTTAGAGTCAGAAAAGCATCTTCACCCTCTCAAACGATCCAGGTTTATAGACTACGCATAGGCACAACCTTGCTACATCCCTCATTACTGGCAGGATCGTAAATGGCATTTTTAGTGTTTACAGGGACTTACATAAGAACTATAATGTGACCTACAGTTTGGAGAACTCCCTTGTCCCAACTCTACCTCTGCTTCTGGGCTGGATGTTGAAAAAACTATCCATTTCCAATGAGAGAATCAGATTCCCCATTTTACAGCTGAAGTAACCATAATCCTTTGCTGATTTTTTTGGATGACTGTTTGCCACTTTTTTTTTGCCCCCTCATTCTTTTCATTGCTTGTACATACCATCTCCTCTTCCCTTGGTGTGTTGTATGATGATGCCTTAGCTGTTTGTTCCCCATGTTCTACCATCTCTGGTGCCACTCACAGCGTGCAGCCGGGCCCCTGGCATGCATAATGTCTCCCGTGCCACCGTGGGCGGCTGCTGGTGGAGGGAAGGAATGCATAGCCAATGATTTCCAGTGGACCCAAGATATCTGACAAAGGCCAAAGTTCATTAAAGCAAAATAAATGTCACTTTTTTTTGGTGTGGAATGAATTATCCTACTGGAGTGTGATCATTGTGGTTTTAACCTGGGACCCGCAGTAAAAGATTATATAGCAACCTCTGACCTTTTTGATTTCTGCTTTACTCTTCTATTGTCAAGGGAAATGTCACTGATCAGGTGAAAGTAAAATGTTTAATGGGCCATATCACAGTAATATCTTACACTGAGTCAAATTGATAAACTCTTGCCAAAAATTCTTAGCATCTGGCACTTCCGCGGAAACCACAAACAATGATTGCACATATGGGAGCTTCAAGGCTAGAGGTCATGACAGCAGTTTATTACATGCACCTTACAGTGATCATTTTCCCTAGGAAATTAACCCCTCGCTCATATAAATTCATCAAGCAAGCTCTTCACGGCCTTTCAATCATGTTGTTTTGGCTAAGCAAGGAATACATGTTAAGCTAAAGTGGTGACAAGATGCAATTAAGTAAAAGATGATTGATTAGGTTTCAGTGTTTGCTCAATAATGTTTAAAAAAGATGACTGTGAGATCAGGATGAATACACTCAATACTGGCTTCCTTGGAGAGGTCTTTCCTGGGTGGTCACCCACTGTGTGAGGGTGGCGCAATCAGGGATGGTTCCTTCCTTGTCCCACTGCTGCGCTCCTGGCCAGGCAGCAGCACGTTTCCAGTGCTGGGCTGACTGTCAGGCATGATTCCTGCCACACACTGCTGGTCCCAGCCTCCTGTTTACCACCAGCACTGCAGGGTAAACCCTGAACTGGAGCCAGTTGGGGCTGGTGGGGAATGTGTTTCACAGTCACAATAGGGATGACAATTATGTTGCTGTTAGTAAAGTGTGGTGGTTGTAATCTCTTGAGATTGAAACACCACTCCAGGCATCTTAATTTCCTTTTCTTCTTTAAACTGTCATCAAAACCACCCAGATCACTTGGCTCAGTTCCTGCTAACCTGAGATGTGACTCAGTGGGTCTCACCGTGGCTGATGGGGGGATTCTTCAGACCCACCCTGCATAAGTTGGGTAAATATTCCCAAGTCCTTTGAAGGATCAGGTCCACTCTGTCAGCAGCAACTCAGCCACTTCGCTGCGCCATTGTTACATGGGGAGGTTCTTCATGCCAACAAACCTTCCAGGGATGATGTGAACCCACTTACCTCTTCCTATTGTGCTCAGGAACTCCCTCCCTATCCTCAAGGATCAGACGTATATCCCAAGCCACCACCCCAGGTCCTCCAGGGAATCCAGCTCCATGATGCTGCTAGGGATGCTGCAAGCTGGGGTTTGCAAGGGCACCTCTCTGAACTATGTCATATTAATTCTGGTTGTCCCCAAAAGTCATTAGAAATTAACAGCAGAACCCAGGAGGAAGGGAAAGCTTCTTTCAAGCATGGTGCTTGGTCAGAGGGGTGACTGGAGCACGTCAAAGCCATGGGAGCTGGAGCCACAGTACCCAAAGTCCCGAGTGCTCTGACTAGAGCTTTGCACAGCCCCATGCCCAGACCACAGTGTTACTGAGCAGCAGACGCTCCCTGTGTGTGGGTCTGTCTCCAGCTGCCTGCCTCACCCCCCTGGCGCGGGCCAGCGACCACCGTGCTGCAGCAGCCCAGCCAGGGCTCCAGGCGCCCATTTGCCCCAGTCAGNCCTGAAGTCTTTTGGCTCCGGTAGGATTTCAGCACAGTCTTGCTCATTTGGGGCCTCTCTGAATGCACAGATGATATCTGCCCTCCTGAAGGACGCAGCCAGGTCCCCTCAGTGCTGCACACCCTGTTTCTGCTCAGCAGAGACTGTGAAGGGACTGCCAGATACTTTGCATTGGGAACTCTGTTTTTAAGTGAACACCCTATTTTTTAGCTGTGTATGGCTGTATTACTTGTATATTTATATATTCTGTATTTATGTTATCGAAATGTAGTATTTTGTAGCTGTCTGTTACAATTTGTTTAACTTGTAAAAATTATGACTATGCTCTCTCATAATTAACCAGCTGCTTCTCACCGTAGATTCTCTGCTCCTTTCCCCTGTGTTGGTAACAAGCCACCATAATGTATGTAGATTGGATATTTTTTTCTTTTTTAATTTAATTACTTGTCATTGTTAAATTATTTATTAGTGTTTTTAAATTTCATTTCACTGCATTTTTTTCCTGCCACCATTGCCTGGCAGCTAAGATACATGAGGTTCTCATACATTATGCTCCTTCCCATGTGCATGTGCGTGCACACACACTCACACTAAACAAACACAGAAAAAGAAAAAAAAGAGAGAGTACACTTCAGTATATTTGTAAATAAAAGCAACCTGTAAACTAAGTGGGATTTTTCTTTCAGTGTGCAGTTCTTTCTTTGCTTTCACAGAATGAAGGCATGTTCTCTGCACCAAGGATGGCACTGCTGTCCCTCGGGCAGGGGCATTAGGGGACTGAGCACTGCATTGGTGTTTTCAGTGCGTGGAGCATTAGCCCAGGCTGCTCGGGGGAACACTTCTTCCTTCCAAGGGAAGACACAGCAAAGGCAAAGTCTCCTCTCACACTGTTTTTTGGCCTCTGCAGGTGGGGAGCTCCTCTGTAGGGATGGGGACAGTCTTCTACACATCATCATAGCCCTCAGCCACTTCTGCATGGAGTAGTTTAGGAGAGCAGACGGCTGTAGGAATGCAAGATAGCTCAAATAGACCAGATTCCATCTATCAGGACCAAGACGTGTGTGAGGCTGATGTGCCTTGTTCCTGGCAGGGTCAGGAAGGCTTACTCTGGAGCACATGGATATGCTCATTTTGGGCACATGTGGGGACATGACAAGCCTGGCTGTGCTACTCCTCTGCCACTGTCACAGGCACAGCTGTACTGAAAAATGGGGAAATACCTGTTTATCGCAGCAAAAAGCTTCATCGCAAACACAGCACTTGCTGTTTGGCTCAATACTGGCCACTCTGCTGCCTCACCGTGCAGGCCCCACTGGCTGTTTCTATCGCCTGAGCCACAGCAGGACTCTCTGAGGGACCGGGGGCCGTTCGCCCATGCTGTAATGGTGCCTCGGCCTGACCAGGCTTGGCTAGTGGCAGCCAAGGCTACCGCCCACAGGCTGGCCAGCCCCAGCCCTTCCTGGTCACCCTCTGTAGGGCACAGACCCACATGGCCAGTGGCCAGGCACTGGTGCGAGCCCAGAATGTCTGCCCTGCCCGAACTGCCACCAGCACTGCCCCGGCACGAGCTGGATGGGCAGGAGCCCTGGCAAAACGGCATGTGGCAGACATGGTGATTTCAAAGACATCTAAAAGCACCTTTTCCTGGGGCAAAACGCAAGCAAGGGGAGCCGCGTGCTAAAATAGACTAATGTGTGTAAGTATTACCAATGGATTATAAAGTACTCATCTAGTAATGGCAAATTTGAGACCAATATAAAATGATAGATACATGGTTGTGTCTCTTGGGCCATGTAAACATGAACATGAACTTCAGCCGAGGTTTGATGTGGTCACATCTGACTACTCATTGTCATTCCCCAGGTCCAGACACACTACATTTCTTTTCTATGCCTCAGGCCTAAAGTCACAATTCCTATTTTTTATTAAAAATCAAAACATACAGTTTTACAGCTAACCCAATATCACCAAAAGGGGCAGCCCTGTTTTCACCTCCCACTGCTAGTCACTCTATTTCAGCGTGTCCTTTGCAGCGGGGTGAGATTATCTGGCTTGAAAAACAGTCTGTTAAGGATGAAAATGACAGTGTTTCCCCTGACACAGCTGCTTGGTCTGACTTGCACAGTAAGTGCAGGGCTGTGAGAGTCAGTGAGAAAAAGGGAACACTCCAAGGACCTGGAGCTGGGCTGAGGGAACCCCAACTTCCCTCTCCCAGGGGAGCCCCAGTCTGGCTGGTGGGGATGCAGTGTACCCCAGGTGCAGGATGTGAGAGAACCCCCTCCTTGTTCCCGGGGTAGTTTGCACATCAGTTGTGGAGCATCACGCAGGGCGCAGTACATTAAGAGGTGGTAGCTCATTGACATAATAAAAATCAGTTGGAAGTGCTTAAAACTTTTTTTCCAGTATTTAGTTCCTAAGGATATGCACACACCTGAGCACGAGTGTCTCTGCTAAAACTCTCTGCAAGGTAAGGGAGGACACACAGCCCTGAGCTCGACCTGAAGGCCTGATCAATACAGCATCTTTGTTCCCAGCTCCTTCTTTCCCTTTTCTGTCCAGCTCCAAATTGCATTATGCTGTCCCCCTCACACTTGTTATTGGTGGAATGTCACTAAGGAAAAATGAATTGCCATTAGCAATTGGTTTCACTTAAGTCAGAGTTAGCTAGTCAAATATTCATGCTCTGCGTGCATCTAATATTTATGAAGGAAGAATTACTGAGTTGCTCATAGCCATTTCTGAATTTCCCAAAAAAGACAGGTGAAAGGGATCAGCAAAAAAAAAGAAAAAAAAAAAAAAAAAAAGAGATGATTAATACATTTGGGGCTTGGCGTTCTGCATTGTTTGTGCTGTGTTTCTCTTTGGTGTCAGTGAGACAGAATGAAGACTGATTTATATGCCACAGCTGTAGCAAACAAAAGAAGAAGCAACCAGGGAAATGGCTAGAGGTAAAAATGCCAGTGCAAAGGGCTAAAGGCCTGCACCTGGGTACTGCTTCCCGTGCAGTCTACCCCCCCCTTGGAGCACCTTGTAAAATCAGATTATCTGCTGGACACAGGAGTTCAAACAGCCCTTCAAAAGATTTGTCTTAATAATTGCTGCCTTATCTTAACTTCTGTTTTTTTATCAGCCAAACTGCTGCTGGGAGGCAGATCTTGAGGATAAGGTGCTGTCACTCTTAATTATTATTACCTCTTATAATGAAAACACATTTGTTCATCCTTCTGTGCACTTGGAAATGGTGTAACTAATGAATATCTAGTGTTTTGTCAATATTTTCAGTAACATAAAAGAAACATTATGAGTATGGCCCCACTGTATAAAATGATTGTACATTAAATGCTATTAAATAAATAGCATACTTGCTTCTCATTTATTTATATTAAAATATAAACCAATTACTCAGTAAGAATGAAGCACATTTCTACAGTCTCAGAAAACCGTTCTCTCCTGAAAACCAAATTTTGCAGCAAAGATGCTGTGGGGCTTTTTCCACCACAAAAGGAACATGGTAATTAGCACTAGAACTAGCAGGTACATTCTGAAATGAGAGAGATGCTATAGAGAATGCTTTGCTGTTTCTTTGCGTACTTATGATGGGAAAACAAAACAGTTCTCATTGTCAGCCCACTAATGAATTTGGCTTGTCTTATCTATCACAGCCACCATTAGCACTCTCAAACTGTTTTTTCTCATACTTTGAGAACTAAATGTGAATTACTCAGACAAAGTGAAAGCACAGTGTCAGTTGTACCTGCGGAAGACCATAATTTCATAAATGATGTGCACATACCCATCTCCTCAGCTGCAGCTCCTCACTGGGGTACGGTGGTTCCCACCGAGGGTATTGAGGTCAGATGTGCTGTCAGGGCACTGCACCAAGCTCTGGGGCTCTGTAGACCACAGGCTCTGGGTGCTGCACCCCCCTGAGCTCCCTGGCTATGAGCACTGCATCATCTCATCAGACACAGCCAGAGCTGCATCCCAAACTGCAGAGGAAAGAAAATCATACTGAGCTGAGAATTATGTAAAACACAGCATGAATTAGAGCAATGTGCATCTTACTGGCTCTTCTCTGCCCTCTGGATTTACCCTTTTGCTCTTCTCTACTCTCTGGATTTACATTAACTGATAATCTTTTGACCTTTAGTTAATAAGGGGCACTGCCTTCCCTCTTCTTTAGCCAAAAAAAGGAAATAGAGTGATATTTTTGTATGCCTTTGGGATGGTGTCTCCACCAGGAACTAAGCAGGGGACTAACACAACATCTGTTCACTTAGAAACCTCCTGCTCGCCACTTGTGCCAGCTAGTCACCATCAACTGGTGGTGAGCACAAGGCCCATGCCTTGCAGCAGTAAGTAATGAGGGCTTCATTAGACCCTGGCATAGTCAGATGCTGTCCAAAGGAAAAAGGAGTTTGGAAGACAGGCAGATAAAAGAAATGCATTTATGACAAGTGTTTAAGAGCTGACACGGCTCTGGTCAGATGCTGGCCTTTTTAGCCATGCTCGTCCCTAACCCGGCCCCAGGACAAGCCAACAGGTGGGAGGGGACCCTTTCTTGGGCACAGTGTGAAAGTGCAGGCTGGCTCCGTGAGGGCATGGGTCACAGCACTTAATGCTTTTCTAAGGAAGGTATTTCACAATGCAGCTGTCTGTATTATTAAAATGAGGAACATGGGATATGAAACGCCTTTTCCTTCTAAACACCCATTCTATAATTACCCTGCCCTCTCCCCGAGGGAGCGTGTCTGTGGGTGTTGTCTAATGGTTATTACCTGCACACCCACAGACAGCCGAGACAGGCAGATCTTGCCACCGCTCCTCCCTTGTTACCAACACTGCCTAATCAGCCCTGCTTAATTTGTTCCTTTGTTCACTGGTAACAAGTAAGCTGGTGTCCAGCAGAACAATGAGTTCCTCCTGATCAGATCCCCAAAGATGGGTCCCAGCTGGGGCATTCCCTCACACCTGTGTTGTCAGATTAGACCTGATAAGGAGCTGCTGATAAGCCTTGCACAGGAGTGCTCACAGGGAACTCTGTGCATTCCCTTGATCTTTCCTTACACCTCAGCGCTATGTGAAAACCTTTACCTTTAGGACTGAGAGGAGGAACCAGGTAATTACACTCCCAGTGGCAATAGTCCTTCAGGCAGGACTCAGCAATGGAAACCTGCTGCTCACTGAGGCAGGCAAAATATACGTGACTAAAAAAAATTTTAAAAAAGAATCACAAAGACCTGGGTGACCTAATCCCTTTGTTTCATTAGTGTAAAGAAAGCCCTGAGATCTGTACACTGGGTAGAAAGAAGCAGAAGTGTGTCTGAGGGCAGGCTGCTAGCAGGCTGCAGCTCTGGGGATGCAGCAAGGCCGCAACACAGCCTGTACCCCAAAACCTGCACCCAGACAGGGCTGGTTCTGCTGCCTTCCCTGGCCCTCTGCATCCCCTGGTTGGAACATAAAGCTGGAACCAGTATAGCAATTGCAGTTCATCTGCCTGTCTGACTTCCAACAGCAGCTCAAACGATGAGTCCCAACAGCTTCTTCCTTCAGTTCACAACTCCTCCTGACCACAGCAGCAAGCACAGCCCGTCTCCGCATCCCGCTTCACACCAAAGGCCTGTGTACGTGTTGAGCTGCTGCAATTACCTGTCCCATTCTTAAAAATATTCCTTCTGATATTCTCACTGATACATCATTAGTTAGTTTGCAAAATGCTTAGAAAATGAAAACCTAGTGAAGTATGAAATGCAATCATTTTTAGGAGGACTGAAGCCATTTGCCACCAGCACCCGCTGCTGCTGCAGATCTGACAGATGGAGCCACGGCTGCCACCAGCAACAGCCTGAGTGAAGTTCTCGCTGCAATAATGCAGCTTGGGACAGAGGGGACCAACTGCTTCAGGTTCCTGGTAAAACTGCAATTGAGCTGCATTTCTGAGAGACCAATGAATTTCAATGACATTTGTAGCAGAAATTACCTGTTTCTTCACTTTCTTAATCTCTGAAAGTTTTGTGAGCTCTTCCAAACATAGACGATTCCTGTAAGACAACTGGAACATGCATGAAAAAGAACAGGCTTTTGAAATCTAATCTTCTCCAGCTTAAAATAGAGGTAGTGCTAGGCTGTTGACAGTAGGTCTCTGAAGACTTTCAATATACTTTTTATTCCATGGCTCTGGCACCACATAGGAAATTAATTCAGTGACAATATTTTCATTAGATTATAGCCCAAGTTCTCAATCTTAGGCACATTTGTATGCTTGTAATACATTCTAATTACTTGTAAAGAATAAGTCTGTGTGCTGGTTGGTTTATTGAATATATTAAATTAATGAATAAATAAATTTGTCTCCATGCTGGGAATGCCACTCGACGTCAAAGCTTGCCGCAGAAGAAACCAGAAAGGCACTCGTTTCTGATTTTGGTAAATGATACGATTTATATTGTAGGTGGACTTTTCTGTCTCTCACGAGAGATGATTGAGAAAAGCACTTTTTTCTTCCTAAATAACAGAAATCAACTGTGTGAAGAGCCTGTTTTCTTTTTTCCTCTTATCTTTTTTTTTTCTTTTCTTTAAATTGATTGCTCATTATGAATTTAGCCAGGAGAATTACTTGTCTGAGCTCAGCACCTCACATGGTTTCTCCAGGATGGAGCTCTCAGGACATTCACACTCTCATACTTCTGTGTATTTCTGAGTTATACAGAGTAGACAGGAAAGAACACATACATGAATTAGAATAGTGATATAGGTGGAAAAAAGGTATCGGATTTTAGTATTGTGTAGTTTCTACCCAGATCATGGAGGTTCCTTGTCATATTTCAGTAAAAAACATACTATTATTAGCCTTGAACAAAAAGTCCTCAGAAATAAGATTTTTTCTCAAAATGTGGGAAATCCACTATTTTTTAAGAGAACTATGAGTTTCTGTGGTAAAAGGGACAACCTTCTCCATTCCCTCAAATGCAGAACTATTAGAGGGTCACCTTACCCCCTTCTTCTTGGGTTTGTTCAGTAACATGTTGCCTACTGAGTTCTCCTTTCATGGAAAGATTTTCTTCTCTGGCCTGTAAGAGAAGGTGGTGCAGGTCCCAGCACGCTGGGAAGTCGACCTGGCGTCCTGGCACCAGCACGGTGCCTGCAGCGGTAGCTCTGAGAGCACTTTGCTTTGCTTTGCTTTACAGGGAAATGCTCCTGGTTTCTCAGAACCTTTGCATCCCCTTCAAGTGCCAAATTTTCTGATAAAACACTTTCCAAGCTCAAAAATGCTGTAGGTTCAGGATCCTGTCCTGAGAGTGGGATACTGTGACACCAGGAACGATGCCTTCAAAAGAGCTTACTGAGAACGTGGACTTTACACAGGAAAGATCATTCCTATTGCATCTCAAAGGAAATATAAGCAAGATTCGAGGTAAAAGAAAGTAAGCTTCTGGTGCTGGAAAGCTGTTACATCAGGCAAGGGGCCTGACCGCAAGGCTGGGGCAAAGAAAGAATGAAGATTTCTCTTCCAGCCTGTTGAAGTAAGAATCATCAGAACGAGACAACATGTTTTTTGGTGTTGTTCAGGCTGCAGTGCTTTGTTAAAGAACTGTTCACCCATGTGAAAATGCATAACCCTGTCAACCTGCCAAGTGAAACTTTGGGTGATCGGCTGCGTAAGTGCTGGTAGCACAGGATAAAGCTGCCTTTGGCTACTTTCTATTACACGCCCAATTCTTTTAAGAGTTCTGAATATTTGGGAAAGGAGAATATGCAGAACTTGTTTGTTTACATCAGATTGTGCTGTGTTTTCAGGTTTCCCAACTGCTTTCGGAGCATGTGAGCACAGCCCTAGCCCTTCCCCTTCCACATACCTGGCAACTTTGTCAATACAGCAGATGAATCCTCGCCAGCAGAAAGGAGCCATTTCAGGCTGATGCTGTGCAGGGTTTCGTCATTCCAGCAAAGTGGGAACTGGAGCAGAGACAGGCATTATGCAGAGAATGCTTTGCAAAGCAAAGTGTCAGGTACTGATGCTGCAGCAATGATTCAGGCAGCCCCAGGGGCGTTACTGATGCCTCTGCTGGGCTGGGGTGGAGGGATGTGTCGTAACCAAGGGCAGATCTTGGCCTTTCATCTTGCAGGTACTGCTGAAAGCATGGCCAAGCACTGCTGGGCTCGGGTGCCGGTCAGAGCGGATGAAAAGTGAAGTCGGGTTCTCTGCCTCCATGGAGGCAAGGCAGCCATGCCAGGGGTCCCCAAACGCTGGGCTGTCTGCTGGGCAGCCCATCTCTCCTACTGCTGGGCTTGTCAGCAGCCTATGTACACTGCAAGCATCACAAGGGAGTTTTGCCAGGAGGCTCTAAACATCTCATCTTCTTCAGAACTGAAATACTTTTTGTGGATCTGGATGCTTTCAGGATGGCCTGCCTGTGCAAGTAACTTTTTTCCATGTGTGATTGCAAGTGAGGTCTTTTGGATGAGGAACTCGCTGAAGCTGACAGCTTAGTTCCTTTGAATGTCTGTACAGCTTTCTCTTCTGCACCAGGGTGGTGCTGAGTCTGCCCTAATTAGCCCAAATTACCGTACCTACAAAAAGCATGAATTCATTCTCATGGTACCTTGCTTATCTCTGCATAGAGCAACTGCAAAGACTTGCCCCTCTGGGCATCACAGTAAAATTTCTGGACCTCAATTCACATGTTCAAACCATTATTCAGACTTGCACACCAAGCCCACGACTGCTTTCAGCAGCATGCAGCTTCCAGTAAAGAATGCTGTGCCACCTTCTTTTCTGATCTGCTCACAACGTGCAGCAGCATTTGGAGGTTTGAAGGGGCACAGTGAAGAGCAGGACATCAAACCCACTTCCAGACAGCCAGGACTTAGTCCAGGATCGTCACACCCCATGACAAACCCCTCCAGATTCGCCAGTCCTTGCTTTTACCAGATACCACTTTTCCCTACATTATTCTGCTGACCTACTCCAAAAGGAACTGTTCCACCGGGGTAAGGACCACTGTGCAGCTCCTGCTCGTGCTACTAATGAAGCAATGCCTCCATGAGCTGCCAGATGGGAGTTTGTGAAAGCTGGAGCTGATATCTGCAGGTCTGGAATATTTGTGTTTCTGTACCAAAAGCAACAATTACACCACAGGAAGAAAAACAAACCTCCACAGACTAAGCAGATAAAAATGAACAGGTTTAATCAAAGCAATGGAATAATATTTTATCAATCATCATTATTTTGCTTTGCCAGACTTTACTTTATAGCACTGGAGGAAAATGGAATTTTTATTCTAGTGAAAAATCTGACAGACTGGAATGAAAAGCTAACTTTCCAAAGGTTGGGAAAAAAGTCTTAGATGGTTAGTTTTGAATCAAATGCATATATGAGTGACTAAAGCTTTTAGTAATAAAAAATGTAATGGTAACAAGAATATTTTAATATAATTGAAAATTAAATAAAAAGTTTACTCAACATGACATTTCTGTGTAATCATTATTTTATTGTTTCTGAAAAAAAATTAAGAAGATCTGAATAAGACAAATTCCTCCCCAAACCTGCTCTTGCAAACTATGGTATATTCCAGATACCTGTTCTGATTTTCCTGTCTCCTTTCTGCCTCGCAGCCATATAAAAAACAGTCTCCTTGCTTCACTCTGACAACCTGAGGATTTCTTACACTTTCTTTCCTCCAAAAGAAAAGATACCCATCTCTTATTTTGCCAAATCACACTCTGATCTAGATCCTTATCCAGGGCAGGATGGAGGCTGGAGCCAGCTCACAGCTTCCCAGGGAATCAGTGCCAGCAGCTTTTCCTCAACCATTTGGCTGCTCAGGCCCCACTGCTGACACGGGGTACCACTGTGACAGCCTCTAAGGATAGTACCACAGTGATAGTCTCTAACGATGTGCCCCAGTGCCCTTGTACCTGGGCTCTGTCTTGGCACCCAGCGTGCGGGGCCGGGTGTTTTGGGACCGTGACAACCACAGGCAGTGGGGTCCCCCTGCCCTGACATGGCTCCTGCTGCCAGGAGCCAAAGCCAGTTCAGGACCAGGAGAGGGGCAGAGCAGAGTCACAGAGCCCCAGGCAAACAGAAAAGCACCCTAAAGAGGGCCTGAAAAGTAGGAACTATGAACAACCCATCTAATACACTGTACAACAATCTGAGAGTGGCATGCAAGTATTTACAGTGCCCTTGCATATTAGGTATAGCGTGAATTAGAGAAAAAATATCTTTAGTACATTCTCCTTCAGACTCTGTAAGGAATTAAGTCCTGCAGCAACTTCCAGAGCAGTCATGGGCTCCCGTCAGAGGAGGCATTTACAAGCACTGCGATTCAGGGAGCAGCACTCATTTTCAGAAAGGCTGCCAAAGAGCGTAGATGGTTATTCCAATCAGATAGAAAGGGCAGGGAAATGTTTAATGAATTTAAAATATTCTTTTGTTGAAAATAAGTTTATATGGAAGGACTGTATGGGTGGCTGGGGGAAAAATGGAAGCACCAGCTTAAAAAGAAAACAGCATGTTTTATCTTTCTGGGCCTCGCATGGCTGTGACATGAACACGTCTTATATATGTGAAAATCAAAAGGTGTTTGTGGCATTTCTTTTCAAATTGTGCAGGAGAATCAAACAATCTTCCCCTCTATACTTGAGTCTTCCCATCATTTACCTTTCAGAATTGTTACAGCTGCTAAGAGTGGGACAAATGAACCACGAAGGAAAGCACAGGGTGATGTTAAGTGAGGAACATCGTCACTGAGGCAAGCAGAGTTGACCAGCACATCCCATCCCACGGCAGCAGCCTGAGAAGAACTTGGCTTTGAATGATGCAGAACACAGTTGAGTATGAAACTATGATACACATGGCCATCAACAAAAAGATGAGTGGGATAAAACAGAGGTGCAATATACACATATGTACATACAGTGTGAAAGGGTGTTCCAGGTAAGGCACACTTAAAACACAGTGCCCCGTGTGCTCCACCTGTAGGACATCACAAACCTGGCATCTCCACAGTTAGCAGATATGGAACATGCCTGCTGTGGAGGAAAGGCTGGAGCACCCAGGGAACGGGCAGCATCAACAACAGAATCTGCTGTGTCCCTCTGAAAGAAAAACTTCCTGCTCTTTTTGTCAGATGCCCAAGCTACATGCTGTAGGGCAAGAAGCTCTTGGTCACAGACTGGCATTGAGGTGGCAGGTAACAACACAGCTGCTGCTCTTGGCAGCATTTCCCAGCAAGATTTTCACAAGGATTAACTGTTCTTGAACAATTTCTCCAATATATGAGGTACAAAAATTCTTTTCTTCCCAATCAGACATGCAGGTCTTTCTTGTACAAACACCGTGGCCAGCAAAAGGAAAATCTTGCCCTCCAGTTACACAAAATGCTTTCCATGACCCTGTGGATTCTATGGATGCTGAAAGTGGGAAGGACTCTGTTCCACAGGGCAGCCTTGTCTCCAGCAATTTGGTCCTGTAAAGTAAACATTATTGGTACATTCCTGTTCCTGCACAGCTTGGCTTTTGTGTGAGTTCATTCTCCAGATAATCAGTTTGGAAGAATTCAGGGCAGTCTCTGATGCAGGACTAAGGAAGAATATGGCAGCAAGCAGGCTGTCTCTAGCAAGCATGGTCTCTCCAGTCAAGACCTATTTACTGAAGAATCGCAGGAGGAGCAGCAATGAGGGAATTGGCAGAGAAGGTTTTGCTCAACACGGAAATAAAAAATTGGAGAGCCAAGCTGGTACTAGAGACAGCGCTGCTGGACTGAACGAGTCCACCTTCATATGGTGACTTCTCCTACCAATCTTTTCAGCCTGAAAACATCCTTTGCCTTTCTTCAACAGCTCTTTCCCCCTCCCTCTTACACTGGTCTTTAGCTTTTCTTTGACATGCCTCCTGGGAAAAGGGGGAATTACTGACCTACTCTTCTGCTAACTTGCAGCCTGCAGTTCAGCAGTTCTTGGCCTAACAGGTCTGTCCTTATTATTGATGTTGGAAAACTCAAATTCAGGCAAATGTTTTTTGCAGGTAATTTCAGACAGTAGCTCTTGCCTTTTCTCAGTATCACAAAGAAACCAAAGGGTTTGGACCTGGGTGCTCCCTCAGCATACCTGCACTCGGGAAGTAAATGTGCACCAGAGAGTTTGTTCTTCTCTAAAACCAGCAGCCATAACTGAACAGGTCCCACGCTCAGAATCGATGTTGGTGATGCTCTGTCAGGAAAACAACTGGTGTTTCTTGCCTCTTTGTTAAAAACACTCACATTATAGTCTGTGGTGGCAAGTAAAGGAGATGGCAACTCCTAGACCAGCAGTCTGGTCTGGAACAGGTTTTCACAAGTGTCATAATTTCTAACATTCCTACTTCCAAGCATGGCAGTGCTTAGTTTTTTTTCATTAACACCTCGATTTTGCATCAGACCTCTGTCCCCTGGCTTGTGCTTCTAAGAAGGTATATAAACATCAGTTATACTCTCCCTTCTACCAGAGGTTTTTATGAGTAGCTGCCATAATAAGCTGATACAAATCTCTAAATTTTTTTTGCGATTTGATTTCATGTTGATGTGGGTATCAAAGCTCTAACACATCAAAGCGAATAAAGGTAAGTCTGGCTCTTGTTCAAACATCAGAAAACAGCATGTCTCCAGGATAACTCATCTTGGGGGCATCAGATTCATGCCTCAAAATGGATGTTCTGACTTGCTGTATGCTCTGGCCATTAAGTTCTCAACATACCTAGCAACATCTGATGAGACTGCTCACTTTAGTATTATAATGCTGTTGGTAAAAAAGCAGCCTTAGGCTTCTCTGCCCTACTGGAGGGAGTACCTCTGACAAAGGGTGGCCTCCAAAATCCCACCCCTGATCAGACCGTATCTGAGCTGGGTTCTTCACACAACTCATCCACTACTGCATTAGCTTTTGGTCTCAGGTCAGAAATGCAACTGCATGTTCCATGTCAGATGTCTGATTGTTGCTGTTCCAGGATCCGCTGTATTCACTCATCAGTCAGTTTTATGCGTCTTGCCTTAGAAGATGCTGCCTGTGATGTCTCTAGAAATGCAGTTGTGATGACAAAAATTGTTGTTCAACCATATCAAGCACATCATGATCACTTCAAAAATCTTGTGTCAGATCCATGAATAACATTTCCATGTTTGCATAACTAAAATTGAGAGGGAAAAAATGTCACTTCTAAGCATCCAAACTTTTTGCACAAAGTTCTCACTTAAATATTTGTATTTTCTGTTATGATGCAGTTTGTGCTCCAGAAATTTCAGATTTATGAATTCTAAACTGGTGTAGAGAGACACTACCTGCCCATCGTCTTTATCCTTTATTATGAGTGCTAAGAAGAAGGTAACTCTCTCTACTATCTTGTAGGTTATTTTTTGTTTCTTTCAAACTTTGGATCATTAAAATATGATGCAGCTGAGGCCAAAGCTCAACAGGATCAACCCCATGAACAGCTGCTATTCAAGAGTGAAAATTTGTGCCAGCCAAATGTGCTGGGAAAGCAATGTGAAGACGTGTTCTCCTGCCATTTCAGCATGGACATAAAAAAGGGATGCTGAGAGAGTATCAGCACACGTGGGCTTTGATCACTGCTGATGTATTATTGCCCTTTTTCACATGGCACTGAAATAGTGAACAAGCAATTCAAGGTTCAATGGAGTTTAAACTTCAAATATGTTGACTCCTAAGTAAAAAGGTGCAGTAGCATGTATCAGAAATATTTATTTGAAATATTAATTTGCGAAAATATCTCATTAAGATTCTATTTTGAGTGGTTTAATAACTTCCTATCAAAGGACAATTTATTCTTTAATATCTTTCTATGATGAATTGTATATAATCCACTAGTAATAAAGTGTTACCAGGTGATGCCATAGACAGTAGTTGTAACCTTTCTCCCTTCCAAAAGTGCCTTTTTAATAAAGCTTTAAGTTGCAATAAAAAACTATAAAGCACTATGTTATAATCAATCGCAATAGTTTTTTTAATGCATGTATGGAATTCTAATAAAGAATGCTACCATTGTGTTAATGACATCCTGCTGCTTTGAGTGATCTCACCTGGAACCTCAACAGGATAAAGAGTCAAAAACCACTTGCCACGTGGCTAGCAAACAAACAGGGACAACACGTAGGTAAGGAGCTGAGCCACAGAAACACCTTGAATCTGAAAAAAAAAAAAAATATCTTCGATTCCACCTGAAAAAGTTAACCTTTTAAAAATGTAGCATTGAATAGAGCTCACTGTGAAACCCAACACGATATTTTCCCTTTTTCTAACACTTCCATGGACTAACTCTTTTTTCCCTGGATTCTAGCAAAACTTTGAATGGTTTTCACTCAGTTTTCAGTACTAGTTATCTGTGGACTCAGCGCAAGGCTAGGAGAGAACTCACATTATTCAACGAGAGAGCATGCACTAAGAAGAGGTTGGCTCTTAAAATAATTCCATGTTCAGTGAAAACTGAGATTACAGTCACAGACCCACCTGCACCCCCCTCTCCTCGCTTGCCGCGCTCAGACTCCTCAGAGCAGAACTATAAAGGAAACCCCCTACGGGAAAAGGTTGCCCGTGGCCCTTTTCTGCTCCCGACTGGAGCACCGCTGCCACGTGAGCTGGTGGGGCACAGAGGCACAGGACCCGCCCTGGGTCTGGTTATCCCCCGCACTTCATGATGACACTGAGCCATTCAGTCTGTCCGGTCAGCCCAGTTATTAGTGTTTCATACTTGGGTTGCTACAGCAATGTTGTCTATTATGATCAAAGTCTATAGGATTTTTAATGTAACCATCATCCAAAAGCAGAAAGAAATATTTTGGGAAGGATTAGTTGAGTTTCATGGAATTGAATTAGAAACACAATTTGAACCGATATTCAGTAGAATTTTGGCACCTAGACCCCCGAAGCCCTCTGGAAATTCTAGGCCAGGCCAGTTGGGTGATCCACCATTTCAGCACCGCACTGGGTAATTTTATCCTCAAACAATTTTAGTGAGGGACACTCCCAACATCTATCTCACAAATTACCTATGGAGTCACATCCCCTGCAGCACTGGTAGGATATTGTATCATGCATCTTTTTTAGCTTATGACTGGAAAAGATAAGATCTGAAAAGAATTTGGTGGTGAGGTAGGTGATGAAATTCTGCTGCTGTGTTTGAATACATCAGGCAAGAATTGTTTTGAGTCCTGAATATGTATTCAATTTCCACAGGCTTTTAGGTGAGCTTCGTTCACAGAGGGAGTACAAGCATTGATATGCAGATAGAACACAACAACTATCAATAATCCAATGACACCTCAAAAATCAGGAAATACATTATTCCAAAATAGTAAATGGACTAAAAGCCATTCATATCTTTATCATTAGGTGCCAGGGAATGTGGTGTTGCCTGTGTTGTCTCGAGCTTTATTTGTGTGCATAGGTAAATACAACTTAAATGATCTCTGTAAAGATGCTTATCAGCCTCCGCCACTCTTTTCACAGAAGGCACAAAAACAGTTATTCAGCACAGGAGAAGGGGAGGCAGAACACTGCAGTTTTTACCTTTCTCCCGCTCCTTGGGTATGATCTGGAAAAGGGCATATTTTTATTTAACCCACAGCACTGGGCGTTATCCATTAGGTGTCCAGTGCAGATGAGAATGCAGACCGCTTCTCAGACTGGTATGTAAAATAAATTAAATTTAGCCACCACCTATGATAGACTGTGGGGGCATCGAGATGTTGGGGTGCTCTCGGTAGCAGTCTGCATTGTGGAAATGAGAATACTGTTTGGTGGTTTCCTATAAGGCCCAGCAGGGTGAACCATGGGGAAGCAGGTAGGAAGGTGAGGTCCTAGTGAGATGGGCACAGCTTGCGTTGCTGGCACTGGTAGCTCTGCCTCTTGCTGAAGCACGAGTGGGGAGAACACAGACATGCCAGGATCTGCCTGCTGGCTCCCCAGCTGGAAGAAAGGTAACCACAAATATACAGAAACAGAGGCTGGAAAAAATTATCCTGTACTTCTAATGCACCTACATCAAACGCACTGGGGACGCAAAGACCCAGCACCATAAAACAGAGCGCGGTGTTTGTGACCATGGCTGTCTGATGGCTTACCTGCTTGCAGCTGCATCAGACCCGCCTGCTTGGAGAGGTGTCTGCTGGAGGCAGGAGGAGCTGCCCAATTATCGACACCTTACACCAAGGCAGCCTGTTAACAGGACACGGACCAGGGCATTGCTTGGAGGAAAGGGTTCTGCCTGAGGAAACCTTGCAGCAGGGCAGCACAGCTGGTAAAGCAGCTCCTCCCGTCCCGCCCCGCCCCTGCAAAAAGCGTGGATTCAGGTCTCATGTCTGAAATGTTCCTTTCCTGTCCCTTTTATGCCACCATGCATCTATATTTCTAATCAGGAGCATTATCCCTTCTTCCGTTTTACCTTTCAATAAAGCAAACCAAACAAAGAGGTATCAAACCCCTCAACATCAATGGGGATAACACACGCGTATTCTCAGGCTGCCCAAACTATAGGGCGAGCATCCTGAGCTGCAGCAGACACAGCCTCCCCATTGTCCTGGCGACCCCAGCTGAGCCCAAAGGAATGGCCCAGGGGCGGGGGAGAGGAGGATCAGCTGTGGGCCTGATCCCAGCTGCATCCAACCAGCTTTGTTACAGGCAACAAAGGGCAGAAGAAAAGACTTTTGTCCTTTATTGCAAGAGCGACCAACCTCCGTCTCATTGGCAGGGGTGACGATTAACCGGAGAGGATTCGTTTATTGTTTGGCACTCGAGATCTCTCAGCAGTAGTCCACTCCAGGCTGCTAAAATAATGGGCGGTGCCTTGTTTTTGTAAATGACTCAGTCTGGCTTTGTCTCTTTCTGTGCCAGACTGTGCAGCCTGGAAGAGCTGGTTGGCAGTGGTAGGAAGATCTCACTGAGAGATGGTTATGGAAAAAAAAAGATAGAGAAAATACATGAAAAAAATCACCACGACAGGCTGAAGAGTAAAGTGAGGTCTCCTTCCAGTGAACCTGGAACAGGCAAACAGTGCCAGGTTGACAAGTGTTTCACAAGGGCTCCAGCACCCCATCTACTAAACCCCTTCTGGGAGGACAGGCCATATAGGATACTTACGCTAGGACCTATAGCCTGGAGTGAGTGTTATGGAAGAACTCTTGACCCCTGCAAAAGGGCATAACATGAGAGCAAAAACAACACCCCAGCAGCGGTCTGTGCACTTTCCTGTAAGAGCGAGAACTTCCCACCAGCCCAGCTGGGGAAGAATGAATCCCATTCAGGGAGGGAGGCTCATTCTGTGGAGGCTGCCACCAGACACCCCTTCCTGATGCTAATCCTATTCTTCTGCTGCGGATCAAGTAATTTTTGTGTGAGTATTTTTCCTTGGCTAAAGAAAAAAGATATTTAACCACAACAAACCTGCTGCCAGCAAATGTCAATCTTAGCTTCTTGGGTCTATGTTATAAGCACCAGTTACCAATTTCTGAGTGTCATTTACTTTTTACTGCAGAGGTACCTCACACATTGACACACATCTCCTGGCATCGACGGTGCTTTGCCATCCTCCTGCAAGCAAGCGTGTGCAGTCCTCTAAGACATGAAAGAAACTTAATTAGGTTTGGTGCTAGAAGGCACCGACAGCAATGTTTTAAATGTTCTCTTGCAACACTTCTTTGGGAGTGCAGGGAAATTCTCCTCCCAAAGACATACTTTCATTAGTTTGGAGAGCAGAGAAATACAGCCTTGTCAGACTTAAAACCTGGTGGTTCCTAGGCTGTCCCTACCCCAAACACTTAAAAACTTTCCTCCACATCGATGTAACTGGATCACTCTAACAGAGGCTGGAGAGGGACAGCATCCACACTTCATCCTGTGACACCAGCAAGGAAGTGTAGAGGTGCCATGCATCCCTATTCAGCAAAGCTTTGAAATGTGCTTTTAAAAATCTTTTTGCAACACTTCCAACAAAAACAAAACCAAACCCAAAACAGACAAACAAAAAGTTTTATGGTTTTTTTTATTCATTTTTCTTAGAATTAAGTGGAGGCTGGTAAAAACTGTCTGACCCTTGGCCAGGAGCTGACCTCCCATAGCAGAGACAACAGCCCCAAGTTTGGGTTTATTGCCCCAATATCAACCCTTTGTGTACTACCACCCACCAGCGAGTCCCCGTGCGCGGCCTCCGACAGCAACACGGGAGTTGGCATTTTCTGAGGTGCTTGTCCTTGACCTGCCCAAGCAGTTTCCACCACGGCTGCTCCGGGTGGGAGGGGATGTCCGAGTGACAGGGGCAGGGAATCTGAGGGCAGGAAGCAAGGAGCAAAGTTTATTTTTAGAACAATTTGACTGATTAGAGTCTCTATTCTGGCTCAAATCAGCCAGACCTCCTTTCAACACCTGCATGCCCTGGAAAGCCCCTGGTTTCAGTAAGACACTTTTTAAGGGTGGCAGTAAAAGAAAAAAATTTAAAATGAGTTTTGAAAGAGGTAGCTGAGTGGTTAGTAACTCACATCCAGGGCTCCTGTTGCTCTGTGACTTTTGATAATCTATTTACCTCTTCCTCATCTCATAGATGCACTTCAATCACCCCTGTGATTAGAGGTTATGATGTCCTCACACAAGAGTTGTTAATTAGATTATTACATTCCATATTTGCCATTGTTTCTGCAGCACTGACTGCCATCTCCATTAAGACTCGTTCACCTGGTAGCATTACTAAGTTTAAGAAATCAGTGTTACTGTCCGTATTAGTTATACATTAATTGAAATAATGCATCAGAGAACATTTTGGTTGTGGGTCAGAGGAGGAAGCAGAGCCCAGGGGCAGCATGACCCCATGCAACGGGTGACATGCAGCCACTGGCACTGAGTTGCAGAGGGTTTGCCCATGTATGGTCCCCACTCCCACGTATGGGTCCCACACCCACCAGCAGGTCTCCCTTTCCTGGGTGCTGGGCCCACTAATGCCTGTCTACCGGCCACAGGAGGATGGTTGCCTCACTTTCCAGGCACCTCTCCGTGGCAGCCCATGCTTCTTCCTGCCAAGACAAACAGCGTTTCACCAACTTTCTGAATTTTGTTTTATTTTTGCTCTGTGTCCTCAGCACACTCATTAGTTCAAGCCTTAGAATGAGCTGAAAATGAGTTACAGATGGGCACTGAGCGCAACAGAATGCTACTATTTGTTCAAGACGCTCTACATACATGTTCACCCAAAATGCAAAACATAGTAAGAGCTGGCAAGAAACAGCCAGTCTCCATTGCTCAGTTAAAAAAAAAAAAAAAGAATTAAAAATACATTAATAGAATTAGATACATATATGTATATCTGCTTTTTAGAAAACCAGCCTTGAAAGGGCAAGTATGTGGTGGGGAAGCAGCTCTCCAAGCAGGGAGGAGCAGCTGGTCGCGCTGTAACAGCGGAGCTGCTGGCACTTGTCACATTGAACACTCTGCACCAAAACCACCTCTGTCCTGCGTTCCTCAGCCCAGGCCTCGCATCCCGGCAAACCCTCTCAGTAAAGAAATGCTTCCTAATGCCCAATGTAAACCTCCCCTGACACCGTTTGAACCATTCCCACCTGCCGCATCCCCAGATCCCAGGAGAAGAACTCAGCACCTCCCTCACTGTGACCCTCCCCAGGAAGCTGCAGAGCCATGAGGTCACCCCCCCAGCGAAGGTCAGTACCTTCTTCGGGACAGAGAGACAGAAAAATCATATAGGAAACCAAAAGGAGAATTAAATAATGTAACCTAGGAATATGTCACAAGTGCAGTTGACAGCCCTGAGGCCTGGCATAAGTGAAATCGCATTTTTAACCAGGTATCGTAGATGTTTTATGTATTTTCTCTGAAGAAAGGCAGGGGCAAATCAACACACTCAGGCATCTGTAACATGACGGGAGGAGCATTTAAATGTGAATGTTAGAGTATCTGTCACTGTGGCAGGCCTGGATTTTATACCCATAGTAAGTGAACACACCTATTACAGAAGGCATCTTCTGGACATGCAGCTTCTGACAGTCCAGCTACATCCCCATGTCTGAACTGGCATTTGAAGAATTCAAGGGGGTTTCTTCCTTCTGTGGCCATGTCTTGCCCACAAGGTCTTTTCTAAAGGTATTGTTGAGAATAATTTGTTCCTGTTATCAAAAGATGGACGTGACCAAAGATTTCTCTACCCAACATGTTTTTATTGGTATCAGAATTTAAAGAACTGTAATCAAGGCCAGGATCTGGGTGAAGCACATGAACTTGAGTAAATTCATGTGGCAGTTCTGTATGTGGAGTGCTCAATTAATACACAGGATTCTGTTTTATGCAGCTGCAGACAGTAAAGTGTAGATAGCAGCCCAGCAAATAGATTTTGCAGCTTGTCTTTTCCATGACACTTTGTTAAATACATTATTGCTTCATCATCACTTGTGGTTTATTTTGGCAAGCCCACAACATCACATTTCTCAAAGTCTTCTGCACCTTAATAAATCCAAGCACATTTGGAACAGAGAAGGAAAGAACTAGATGCATTGTGCACAACTGGTAACAGTTTCCTGCCACGCCTGATTAACGGAGTAAAAACAAAACTCAGCTTCTGTTGGAAGAGGTCCCACCCAAGGTATAGGTTGTGTAAATTGCCCTGAGGAAAAGAGGAAAAAGGACGATTGCTTTGGGGGATTGTTGGGGGCTTTTGTTAAGGTTTGTTTTATTATTCTTTTTTTACCAAATAGTTTGAGGGAGGAGGGAGCTCCTGACAAGCAGGACTGGGACACCAGTTCTGCTGCTCCGTTTCCTGCCAGCACAGCAGACATGAACACCCAACTCTCGAGCATCCTCTGAGCAGAGCTGCCGGGCTGCCCAGGGTTGCACATGGTGCGGCAGTACAAGGCTGGGTGGTAAGACATGGTGTTCAGAGATGTGGGAACCAGCTCTTTGCCAGCCTAAAGAGGACTCCAGGCAGGAAAATTCCCACCTCCTTTTCATTTCATCATGAAATTGTTCAAATGATGACATGAAACCTGGTCACACAACTGTGCCCATTTATGTGTCAGCCACTACCCCTGCTCCACACGTTTCAAAGAAGAACCATTTGAGTTAAAGTAGCCAATTCTCTGTTTTTTTTTTATTTTTTTTTTTTTAGAACAGCAGAAAAAAACATTTTTATTCATGCAGCAGGTTACTTTCCATTCATTCTGGCAGCTGCTCCTTACTACAAAGTTCTTAAAATAGTACAATGGAAAACATCTTTTAAATCTTATAGTGTATAACTAGTGTTAATGATAGGAATTGCCAACTGTGTCATTCTGAACAAGGCTTATGCCTTGTCATGCTCTCTCAACAGTATCTATAAATTTTTCCTCGCCTACCACGGCAGTTTCAATTTGCCACCACTATCAGAGCCAAATACAGCCAGAGGAAGTTGTAGCTTCATGTACATTTTTGACTTTCTTTTGAATCCAGTTGTAAGATTGCACTTGAAATTCCAAGAAATTAAGTGACTTCCTATGGATTTCCTTGTTATAGTCCATCTTCTGTTCCTGTAGCTCTTCATTCTTTGTTGCTGAACTGTTTTAAGACACTCAGAAATTCCTGCTGTGCTCATGGACATGTGAGGTTTCCTTCTCCAGCTGTCATTCATCCAGCACACATGATGCCTACAAGGATGTTCACCTGCACAGATGTCCCCTTTCAAGCACCACTGCCAACTGCAGCAAAACCTTGAGAAATTCGTGAAGTTCAATAGCCAGCAATACACACAAATGCTCTACTAGGTCTTTGTCTGATTGTAAGAGATGTATAGGAATTTGGAGTTTCCTGAAACTAGGTGCTTGATGCTTCCTGGCACTCCTAGAAGATGCGCCCAGCTCATTGGTAGAGAAACCTGTCGAGGTGTTGCAGGTGGGGAGGGTTTGCAAACTATTCCAGAGAGGGAAATGCAGAACACGTAACATTATTATACAAATAATGGAGAAAAGAAGGGAAAAAGAACCCTATGATGTTTCTAGCCATGATGGATATATAGTAGCATGATGCTATTTCCGTAGCGCTCCAGCAGATTTGCCCGTGTCAGAATGTAGCTGGAATCTGTAGGGCAGGGCAATGTTAAGGCCCACAGACTGTTTCAGTTTGGGAAGATCCTGCTTCATGATCATGGCAGCTGGAAGTGCCTGGAAATGAACTGTGGCAGGGAGAAGAGCAGTGTTGTAGTTATATGCATAAAGTATAAAGTTTTATAAAGTCCTCAATGTATATGCCTTGTCAGAATTTACAATAATTTAAGGTGCTTATTATTCCTCCAGGCATGAAACTCATAAATATTACTCAGTGCTATTTGTCACTAGCTTCTCTGTCATGAATAAAGTAAAATTAAATACTTATCTCTATATCGTTAACGTATTAAACATTAGGATTTATGGGGTTTGAGATCTTACTTGCTCTGAGAACATTAACTTCCTGATGAAAGATCTAAATTCAAATAGAAGGAACGCCAAAATACCCTGGAACGTAATTAAGGATACTGAGGTGCGAAGAAGCCCCAGGCATAGGAATGTGCAGTTTTCTTATTTCCACTACCATGGTGGGCTAGTTTTCTTTGTTCCACATTTCTATCCACTGTCTCAATGTGCCACCTTGTTTCTTCATAACAAGTCATCAGTTGAAGAAAATGTAAGGGCATTCTAATGTGGATTATCAGAGAAAAAATGTTCCTGGCTTAAAACATATCCTTGTTGTCTGTGCTGGGAAAGAGCAATTCAGCGGTGACTAGAAGAGTAAAAAAAATTCATAGATTACTCTTTCCATATGAAGAAAAAAAATCCCTCAGTAACTTTACTTGATTTGTTGCTCTTGTTTCTGCTCAAGGGTTCCCACAAGTATGCATTGAACAGGACAACTTTTAAACAAGTCAGTATTTCTGCAGCACAACAGACATGCTTTCTGTGCTGCTGTGAAGCATCTACAAGCTCTTTTGCTCAGCCAGTGCAGAGTAATCACCAGGTACTCACCCCATTCCTCTCTCAGCACAGATATAGAATGTAAACATTTGAGCCACAACTGATCAAAAAACTAAAGAAAATTAAGGAAGTATCTTCCAATGAGTAACTTTCTGTCAAAAAAAGCCACAGAGAGGGTATCTCTGACAAGATAAAGGATTAAGAGCTACTAAACATCTTTCAGAAGTTGGGTGAAAAAATTCCCAGTGTTTCTACAAGTGGTGCTCCAGTTCACACCAGTTTGTCCCTTTAGAATAACATTTTCCTGGCTTGATTGGTTGTTCTGTTAAGAAAATGAAGGACACAGATTTCCAGCTAGTCTCTCATCATGGATACATCTTTTCTGAAGAAATTGGTATGCAACGAGCCATTGAGAAATGTTTACAGTTCATACTGTATATTTTTATTCTGTCACAACAAAATGTTCTTGATCAAGTCTTTAAGCAAATTTTTTTTTTTTTTTAAGCAACATCCATTATCGCTATTAGAACAAGAAATGCTTTCAATCCTGTTATAATATATTACCATGTTATAATACGGGATATGTTCCTCCATATCTAAATTTTAAAAAAAATAATCAGGACAGTTTTTTCTTAAAAAATTGCTGTTGTTATTATGGTTTCAGTTTAATTTTTTTTCCTCAGTGGTGATGTATGCGAATGATAAAATATATGCTGTTTTCCCTGTTGATGAACTATGCTAGAAGGCACCTTAAGCACTCTGCAATTTTCATTTGCTTTCTCAATCCATTTTTTGTGAATAAAGCCCCCAGCCAACAACCATTTAAAAACCCCGGTTTTGTTAAAGATTTTTCACATCAAACTTGATTTCAATATCAAAGGCTCCCCACTTACACACAGTTCTGTTACTTTTTTCCCTGTATCTGCTAGAATTTTGTGTAATGCACACATACATACAGGTGAGCAAATACATCTGAATTTTGCAAGCACAGCCTTAAATGGTGCTCAAAGTCTTGCTATCTAAAACCCATAAAGAGTTACTAAAAGTAATTTTTAACTTTTTTAATTTCTCCATTTTAATGCATTTTATTAAGTTAATGGATTTATGTAGGCATTGATTTTGATCCTATTGTTTTAAACAAGGGTGGGAGGAGGGGTCAGACAATATTGTGTATATATATATGATTTTATTTAATGAATTAATCCCCTTGAGAGAACATTCTTTAAAATGTGTCTTGTTTTCCCATAGAGTGTGTCACTTTTCTGACAGAAACCACAGGGTGAATTTAAGCCTGCACTATTGATGCTCTCCAATGCTGTCTGTGTATACCATCATGCAGTCATCTGCCAGAGGGTTTTATGGACTGGGACTAAGAGACTGGCCTCAGGAGGAGCTGCACACATAATGGTGACAGAAAATGGTATTTAACACAATGAAGTGCCCATGGCCCTCTTGAGCAACGTGAGTACAACATAATGTAGGTGTGACTCATTATGAACTAGAGATCCGCAGACGATGCTGTGCTGTGTCATGTCCCAGGCTAACTTCAGGCATCAGAAAAGACATGTTTCTTGGATAAAGTTGAGGGTAGAGAACAGCCCTGGCGCTGCTGACGTGCTCTTACAACAGGTAAACATTGCAGAAAACTAAAATGACCGACAACACCCAAGACCTGAGACCTGAGTATGTGGCCTTCAGGGCACCACAAGGCAGACCCTTACACTCCACTCAAATCATGTTCTCTCTTCTGGAAATTTCTCCCTGAAGACCCTAAAAGCCAAATCAAATTTTACACCCTGGTGATTCCTCTCTGCACACATTAATCTGCTGCTTCACCACAGGAGACCTTCACAGTCTCACAGGAGGTCTCCAGAACAGGCCCTGCCATACTTGCTTGCGTATGTCTGGCAGCCCTGAAGCCAGTCTGAGGCCAAGCTATGTCCCAACAGCAAAGTTGGTGGCCTGTTCTAAAACTCAGATGGAACAATTGGTTCTGTAACATCTTGTGTCTCATCCTAAAGCACTAAGATAAGTATTTTTTTCAGAAATATTTTCTGCTCTACTTTGTTCTAATTGATTTTAATGTCCTTAGTGAAGTACTCCACCCTTTGCTTATGAGACTTTCTCACAGCCCAGCAGAGTTCACTGCCAGCCCAAGGTTTGTCATTATTCATTCCTTCCATCATTCCTGCTTTTACGATCCTAAGTAATTCTTCTCCCACTTACATGTAGGCTGTAATGTCTCATCTCTGAGGCCAATTAACTTCTGCCACTTTTCTCATCTCCTTCTTGGCCCATTTTTATTGTGTTTTGATTCTTACTAATAATTGTAACTCTTTCCATTTAAGTACAATTAAATAATTGTATTAATCACTCTACGAAAAAAAATCACATTAATGAGTTCAAGCTTCATACTAATTGTTAAAAAAGCCAAGCTGATCCTCCCCACTGCTGATGAGGAGCAGAGAACTGTGGTGAAGGTTCCACTGCCACTGGTCACCTGCTGCACCACTTTTTCACGTGCCATGAGGCTGTTTCCACTTCTGTTCATCTACATTTACATGTTGATATTGTGTTCAGCCAGCACTAGGTGTCTTCAGCCAAAGCGTGATGGGTACCAGAGCTGCACTTGAATGTCAGCTTTCTCCATGGCCCAGATTCTCCATTCGGGGAACATGGGCAGACGCTGTCACTTGCTTTCTTTCAAGGCAAGTAGGGGAGGACTCGCATCGTTTCATGGTAAAATAAACACCAAAACAGACTTACTAGGTTTGTGCGCAGGACTAGCAAAGCTTTGTGCTGTCCTCCATGAGCGAGCAGCAACCAGCCATCACCCAGCACAGACCACTGGACAGATGGGTACACTTCTCTTTGCTTTTCTTGGCAGAAGTACCTTTTGGGGGGTTACTGCCTGGTGTTTGGAACTACATTATCTCGTCAGAGGAGCTTGGAAACTTTTCCTGTTATGGATTTAAAGTATGCACTGACTTCAAAATAGTGATTGTTCCCACACAGCTCAGCTCTGTCAGATTTCTCCAGATGGCATTACCATTGTGCTTGGTGTCTTTAACCAACACAGTCTCTGCTCTGAGGTGACCGCAGAGAGCTCAGCGCATACAGGGCCACCAGCCCATGCTGGGCGACCAGCCCCAGCCTGACCCATCTCCCAAGGCTGCAGCAACCTCCCTGTGATCAGCAAAATGCCTCTCTGAAAACCTCACTCTCATCTGTGGAGTTTATGTAGATCAATTTATTGACAAGTCAGATTGTCCTCCTGATCCCAACATTTGTTGTAGGTGGGTGTGATGAGGACTGATTTTTTGAGGAAAACAGGACTTGGCTGACTTCAGCTCCTGCTGGTCTGTGCCTTGCTTTCTAGGTTTAGGGAAAACAGCCACCTCTTCTCTGGTGACTTATACTGTGTGTAGATTAAGGGGTTTTATTATATATTAATAACTGAAAGAACAGTGGCATATTCACATGACCTGAGTCACAGATATTTTTTTTAAACTAAAAGATCTTGAAAAATTAAAGAACCTGTTATTTGTTTGGAGATTACTTTATAGAATCTAAAATGAAAACCCAAATGCCAGTGACATGATTTTCAGTATTCCAGTCTTCTCTTTTAAGGAAGTCTTTTCTCATTCCGTGCATTACGGATGTTTAATTGAAAGGTTACACACGGGGTCATCAACAAGGCTCACAATGCCTCTAGCCTTACAATACACTTCACTTCAAAGGGATTGGCTGCATTCCTGAGCCTTGTACCAATAAGCACTAATAACACTGAAAAATGAAAACTGAAACAGATGTCTCCAATAGCATTGATTCTTATTAGCTGTTCACAGCTATTCTTACACCTCTAGGCATAACGAAGCAAAGCCTGCGTGCTGGGTGTGCGGCTGCAGAGGCCTCGGTAATGCCCTTGGAATGCTCTCCTTCGCTGCTGCTCGCTGCATTCTTGACAGACTGTCTCCATTATAATCTTAAGAAAACTTCTTTAAAATGTCATTTAAAAATGCATCAAATAAGTAAACTCTTACTTAATAAGGGCAGGATTTGACAGTAACATATATTTCTTAAAATTAACTGTGAAAAAAAGCAATCGAATGTACATTAGAGAGACTGAACCAAACTGCACGTTTATCTGTGCCTTGCTGCAGACCCTCGATTGACCACCCAGAAAGAGCTTAGGGCAGCTCTGTGGCAAGATAGCGCCAGAATGGCAAACAATAGGTTAAAAAATGTACCGCTGTGCTGTAAATACCCCACGACAGGCAGCAGACATCAATTCATATTCAATGAACAAACATGAAACTGATTTGGCATAACCCACAAGTGCAATGAGTATCTGCTTCCTTGCACACAAAACCAAAGCCTAACTCACATACTTATTTGGGTTGGAAGAGCATTCTTGTCTACCTGGTTTTCTAACACAATTTTGCTCTTGGACATTATCTGTGTACTCAGAAAAGACAGCCATGACACACATGACAATCGAGAGGGAAGAGATTTCACCCTCATTCAACACAAGGAATCTGCTCTTACTAAAGGAGGAGATGATATTTGCATTCTGACTGTTGGCAGTGGATTAATCACGCTGTGGAAGAGAAGCAGGAATCTGGTGTGATGTGCCTGAGGAAACTTTACACGTGCTGAGAAAATTTCCAGGCAAGGTGGAGTTCCTGTCTGTCCATCTTGGTCAACAATTATCTATCTCAAGCATTTCATCATCTTCAAGGTACATCTCTGCTCACTGTCCAGCTCCGCATGTTAATGTAGGGCAATGACCACCCCAGCAGCTCTTGTCCATGCATATTCCAACATTAGGGCATTCAGGGCCATCGGATCAGGATGCAATGCGCTGCTGCTGAAGGTGGCCTTTTCTGTGCCGGCACCGTCTGACCCCTGGGCAGCGTGTTCTGCCCCGAGCTGGGGAACGCTATCACACAACGTGCCATGTAACCAGGCCACATGTAAAAGTCACTTCTGGACATTAAGAAAGGATCTGTGAGGCCCACACAGGTCTGCAGGGATTGTTCAGTTTGGTCAGGGGGAGGAGCTCACAGCATTTATCACATGCTGCACCACACAGAACATATGATTCGACTTTTCAGAGAATACCCCTGAAGGGAAACATCACTCAAATGGCAGAAAAGGGAGGGTACCTCTTCCATGGAGGTTGTGCACCAATGACAGGCTCAGATACATCCAAATGATCAAAACCTCCTTGCCAGAGTTTTTGTACTGCTCAATACTCACTGCTGCAAGGATAAAGGAAAGGGAAGTCCATCTGCAACTCCAAATACAGGTTTTGGTATTTTGGAAGGTGTCCACAGAATTGTGAGCTCATTGTTCTTGCAGGTTTTACCAGTGGCTTCCAGTTCCATAGACAGAAAATTTCTGCATCCCAAGTGAGTCTAAGTGAGAATTCGCTGCTCAGATATATAGAACATCAGCGCCTGCCTGAGTGGGGTCAGAAAGGAACCCCAGTACCTTGCAGGGCTGTGGGCTCCACTCTGCTTCAGATCAGCTCCGTGCAGTCATTAAGGATGATCCAGCAGGCTCTGGAGCTCACTGAACACCACCAGCTGATTTCCTGTTTCCTTTAAGCTGCCAGTCCAAAATATTTTCTGTCAGAAAAGGCTACACAATGAGGTGGATCCAGATGTTTCATCCAGATGATGCATAAAATTCAGGAAATTCAAATACACATCTGGTTACTAAAAAAGCAGTAATAAAAGCAGAATTTCTTATTAATAAATAATATTTTTTCCTTGGTTGGATCGATGGGACAAGGCCAATTGTATGAGGTTCAATAAGGCCAAGTTCTGGGTACTGCATTTCAGTCATAACAACTCAGGCAACACTATAGGCTGGGGGCAGAGTGGCTAGAAAGCAGCCCAGCAGAAAAGGACCTGGGAGTNCGGTGACAGATCTGGAGAACAATCCTATGAGGAGAGGCTGAGGGAACTGGGCATGTTTAGCCTGGAAAAGAGGAGGCTGAGGGGAGACCTCCTTGCCCTGAGGTTGTAGGGAAGCGGGTGATAGCCTCTGCTCCCAAGGGAATAACAACAGGATCAGAGGAAATGGTCTGAAGTTACAGCAGGGGAGACTTAGATTAGATATTAGGAGGAATTACTTTACTGAAAGAGTAAGTAGGGTCAGGCACTGGAACGGCCTGCCCAGGGAGATGTTTGTGTCACCACCACTGGGTAGATGTGGCACTTAAGGGCATGCTCTAGTGGCCAAGATTATAGGGGTTTTTTGTGTGTGTATGGTTGGAGTTGGTGACCTTAGAGGTCCTTTCCAACCATGACAATTCTGTGATATGAAGTTTGCTAGTAGAGGCAGCATCAAGATCCTTGATGATCTTTAACGTCCCTTCCAACCTGAACCATTCTATGATTCTATGGTATTGGAGTGACCCACTCATCACAGAATAGACTGAAATCAATATAAGCCCTGGTTCTGCTATTGCTACTGCCAAAGAAATGCTGTGGTAAAACTTGAATTAGCAGAGGAGAGAGCCATGTCAGCTGAGCTGACCAGGACTTCAGAGCTCTTGGCTGATTATCCAGAATACCAGTAGAAACATTATCTTGCATTCTGATAAAATCAATGCACAGGAAAATGCCAGCAGCCTGTGCCCACTTGTCAGTGGGACGAGAACCCTGCGCAGTTAGGCCCGCTGTTAGACCTGTCCCCCACAGCTGTGGTGGTGTCACAAAGTCACGCTGTTCCTGCTCCTTCTGATGCACCTCCCAGGACACCGATCCTTTCGGGGGCAGCACAAAGTTGTGCTTGTGATGTGTGGAGAGAGGGAACGGCTGCAGTGTTGGGGGGAGAAGGGGGCACTGGTGCAGTCTGCAGGAGCTGATGGAGCACATTAACACTGGGGTTAAATAAAGAAGTTCCTGGTGTTGGAGAGTACAGCACAGGAAGAAACAAAGACAATTGCATCAACCAAGGGAAGCTTCAGAGAACAGATATTCATTGGGTCCATTTGGATCCATTTGTAAGTAACAAGTTGAGTATCACTCAACTAATCGGATGGAGGTCAAGGCAGACAGACAAATTTAGGACTTAAAGTAAGAAAAGTCGCAATGACTTGTAAAACGTCTGTTGGTACTTGGCTTCAGCCATCCCCACTTCCATCTGTAAAATCCATTCCACGAGCTCTGTATTGGATTATATCCCAAATGAGATTATTTTACACACAACTATATTTAATTTGCAGTGAGGGGAACACCTTGGTTTATTTTATGTCCACATGCTTGCTTAATTGGGCTTCTGATTATTTAATGTCACTGCTGCAGAGGTAGCTTTTATGAGGCACAACAGAAAATTTAATGAAAATTATTCACAAACCCAACTTCTGACTAGTAAAACCAAGAGTTTAATGTAAGAGGCAAAGTCCCCATCTGGTACTTCCCTTTGAAAAGAACAGCCCACATGAAGGATTTATTGTGACATTACAATGCTTGATGTCAAATAATCTAGCCAGAGGAACAATATTGCCCTAAAGAGAGCCATCAGGCCCTGTGCGACATGGGTATTTGAAAGGATTAACTACACTTAAATCAATATGGGCAATGAAAACAGAAATAACCAATCTCTTAGCCGCTCAATTATTTAAGAGTGTCTTTAGTCCCCACAGAATGGAATTAAACGCTTGTTTAAGAAGAATGACAATTAAATCTATTTCTTTAATGTCAAGATAAGGATGTGGAATCCTCAGCTGTGATGTGGCGTGAAGGAGTGACATTTCACAGAGAGGGATGGGGGAAGGAGATGTTCTGGTCCCTGGCTGGCAAAGGGATCTCCCGTGGGGCACCGGCTGCGCACACCCTCAGTGCCACTCCAGGCCACCAAGACCCATGGCCACCAACTGGGCCTTGGCCAGGGACGGCGGTCAGTCCCGCAGCAGCATCGTTGGGGAAGGAACCATTCACAGCCACTGCCCCAACAATAAACCCCGTCAGTGAGGCCTTCACAAGGGACTACCTCAGACACAGCTTCTAGCTGTCCCCTCTCCTTCTTAGCCCTATGGCTTAAGAGTATAAAATGCTTTAAAATTCACAGAATGCTTTCTTTCAGGTGATAACGTAAATGTAAGATCATTTAATTGAAGTGGGCTGACAATTTCCCAGTTGAGTTTTGAAAAGTTTGTCTGACCTATCCCAATATTTTTCTTAAGCCATTTTACAGAGCAACCACTCTGACCTTTCATGATGATGCTCTTTCTTCTGAGGTGTTTGTTCATCTCAAATGCAATGAAAATCCTGGCCTGGAAAAGTTTGATAAGAAGTTCTATTTTCAGCTGATAAAAAGGAGGTAACAGAAGTAGGATGTATGCAAAGCATTGGATGTTCATCCATTGTATTGCAAATACCCTGGGCAACAGGAAAGCATTAGATGCCTGTGTGCCTTCAGTTAGAGTTCCTGGCCAGAAAAGCTGAAAGGTGTTCTTAAATTAGAGACAACCCAATGCACTAAGAATTCATGAAATAGAAGAAGTTCCAGTGGCACCTGACTGTCATGCATTTCAATTTTTGAAAGGCTTCTGTGAGTTGCAAGACAGGTAAAAGCCTGATTCCAGATTTTTAGGCTACTTCACAACCTAGCAAATGAATGCAGAGGCCCTTCTTCTCTGGTTTGTAACTAACACAAAAATGTCATTCTTGGTGTGTCGTACGGACTTATGTTGAGCTTTGAGGCACTGTAGACAAGATATTCTTCTTGGAACTTCTATCTCTTTTTTTTGCATTTTGTATCTGTCCGTTAAAACATCACTGTGGTTTAATATATTAATTTCTTTCAGGAGGAAAAAAGGGCAGTGCAGAAAAGCTGATATTTTTAACTATGTTTTTGAAACTATTTGTGAAAATGCACTGCAGAAAATCATTACTCACGATTTTGCCTTGACACTTATAAGCATAATAGCTTGGAGGTGTTGTTGATTAATGATTTCTAGTTCCTCTGATGTTCTTGTACAAACTTGTCCACATTTCAGAGTCATAGAGTAAGGTGCAAAAAGGAAAGGAAAAAAAAGAAAAAGACAA
Source organism: Nycticryphes semicollaris (assembly GCA_013400055.1). Lineage (NCBI taxonomy): Eukaryota > Metazoa > Chordata > Aves > Charadriiformes > Rostratulidae > Nycticryphes > Nycticryphes semicollaris. The sequence continues at coordinate 185,918 of VXBJ01004983.1, forward strand.
TTGTCACTTTGTAACCAGAGCCTGTGGATTTTATGGCTTCTATGTGCCCTGACAGCTTTGCATGCAATTCCCAGCTTCAACACTCTTACTATTGATCAAATGGCTGTGATGCTGCTATGTTAAGCCTCACCCTCTGCACATGTCTGGTTTTGTGGTCACCCTGCTGGTTATTTTCATGCCATTATTTTGCTGATCATCACCAAATGATTTATTTTCTCATCTCCTGCATCAGTATTACACAGCTGTGCATTCTTCTTTAGAGCTTTTAAATCGTTTTCTTTGCCCTTCTTGCCCTATTACTCCGTATACATTTCACAACAGTTTCACTGTTGCTTTGGCACACATCTTTCAGCCACATATGAATCCATCTAAACTGCAGCTTTACTGATGTTGCCATCATTATTATCTACCCCGAAGAGCTGACAGTTGAGGCATAAGATGATTCACAACAGGTAAAGATCACAAAGATCTGCAGAACATAAGGGAGTGATGAGAGGATGCTTGTCCACGTGGTCCGTGCAGTCACAGCACATCTGCAGCCTAAGCTCTGCCGAGGCTTTTATAGCCACAGGCACGTATTGGACACAGGAGCCTGTGTCGGCAGCTCCTCGCCTGCCCAAGGAGAGCGCAGGGAGCTGGGGACAGTCCTCCAGCACCAGGCAGGTGCTGCTTTGGTGCTTCACCAGGTGACAGGGAATCACCTTCTGCCCACACCAGCCCCAGGGTGTTCCGCGCCGGCTGGAGCTCGCTATCCCTTTTCCAGTCCTTCAGAATGAAACTGTTAAATAACCCCTTTGTTTCATGGGCATATCACATGTATCATATAATTTCAGGGCACTGATTTTCATGCTTATTAAAATTTGCATTAAACTGTATATAGGTTCATACAAGTTACAGACAGAAAAGGCAGATTTGATTTGTTTGCAGATTTCAGAACTAAGGTTCCATAAGGAGCAAGGAATTAATTCTATGAATCCAAATCTGGAGCGTTCATTCCTCACCACCTGACTTCTGTAGCACCTGAAGGATATGGATCTTGAATAAGCGTGCCACTGCTGGCATGCTGCTAGAGTCTGGAAAGCTGGGAACCAACTGTTTGGAACAATCGTTTTAATGCAATAAGCAGGATTAAAAAATCCAGGCCCACCATCACTGGGCTGTCCACAGTCACGGGGGCTTACAAGGCTGAGGAGTACAAGCCCAAGTCCTGTGGACAGTCACCTCCCCCGCGGCGCTCCCGTGCTGTCGGCTGTACTGACACTTCTTGTAAGTGGAACTCTTGGGAAATGAAAACCAAAAGGAATCTCCCATTCCTTCCCCCATGTTTTATTCTGGCTTCAGATGCTGATGGACCTGAAGGCTGGATTTCAGATACATTGACACTGTGCCATGGGAAAAGGCAACTCTGTTTTCCTCATCATATTTTACTTTCCATCCTGTTTTACTCTACAAGAATTAATGTTCCCGCACATTTAATGTAAAAACCGTTCCAAAATGGTAGCTACAACCTGGGAAATACTTGTTCAAAGCTGGTGCCAACCTCCTCCCCTTCCCCCTGTTAGACCTGAAAGCATATTCTGATTCTCCTGGTAGGAAGCCACAAGTCTCAGCAGGAGAGCCTCAACCAAGCCAAGGAGGAATCATGCTGTTTGCTTTCAGGACTGACTTCTGTCGGCTCTGCCCCAGTTGTTTTGACCCAGTCACCTGTGGCTGCTCTTTGACGGGGCCAGTTTGTGCCTGCCCCTCGCCACTCCGCAAGCGGGAGAGCTTGTCTGGCTCTGGGTGCGCTGTCACTCCTGGCAGCCTGAGCCCTGACATGGGTCTTGTCACTCAAATGGTGTAGAGCACAGATCCCTTTAATCCATCTAACAAGAAGTTCTCTTGTCTTCTCTCAGCACCAAAACTAATTACTCAGCAAACCACAAGTGTGTGGTTTCATGCAGGGATATAAGGAAAGAAAAGACAATGTTTGCATGGGAGTATACAGAATATCATCAGACATAAAGTCTGTCACATTTTGCTTCCTTTCAGACCATTTCCCACACTTGAGAAAAGCCACAGCACAGTTTAACTCAAGCTCCAGAGCTAGATCCTCCACTAGCCTTACCTTTCCTGACACCAGGTCCTTTACTCTTTGCAGCAAGCTGGTGCTCAAACTCCTTCTGGTACAGGTTTTCTTCCACAGGCTTTGTTGGAAGCTGCAGCAGGTTCTACATCTGCCTCATTCACCACAGCTCAAATCACGGCCTGCCCTTCAGAGGAACCACTGATGGTCAACTACAATCACAGCTGCAGACACTTCCCACTATCACCACTTTGCCTGTGCCCACCTGAAGCTGTGGTCTTCAGTTCTCCATGCCAGGTTTCTGCTTTATTTTTACACTTATTTTTAAAGTTTCAATAGAAGAGAGATTCCATCTTTTTACAGACAGGAAAAAAAAGGGATGTTTTTCCCATGCTAACCATTTTTACTCTTTTCTAGTGTCACAACATACCTGGAGCATTACACATTAATCTACTTCTTTGCCCAGTTGCTAACTGTTGGACAGGAAAATAAAATTATGCAAGACAAGAATTCATACGATGCTAGTGCTTGTTGCTTGTCTTGGTAATTGAAGATCTGTGTTAAATAAATGGAAATAGAGTCATGTCTGCTTAAGTAGAAAGATGAGGAATGAGCAAGAAGTGAAATAAGAACTCTAATCTCCCTAATAGGAAGACCATTAACATTCACGGCATGGGGTGCACTGGGGGAATCTCAGAGTAACTCATTAGAGCTCCCAGCCCAGGAACAAGGGGTCACAGCAGCCGGGAGGAAGGGGCTGGTAGAACAGTGAGGCCATTCTCTGTGAAGGAATCTGACTTGGACAGTGTGTTCTGGAAGGGGCATGCTGCATAGGCTTGAAATCAGCATTTTACTTTGTGACTATACTGTTAGTATAAACTATTAACATAAATGATGCACAAGAGAATAGGATTTGAATACTGCCTTTAGCCTTTGCAGCTATTTACTAGGAAATAAATGATTTCTGTCTATGAGTTACAGAAACAGAAAGCAAAGGATGTCAAAGAAGAGCCTGTAAAATCGGAGTCATAGATCTCAGCTCCATTTCAAAAAGCAGCAGGATCTTTCTCTCCTGTATTCCTCTTATGTTAGAAAGTCAATGAACTAATCAGAATGGTATTAATAATTGCCAACTGCTCTCCTATAAAGGAATGCCTGGGCAGGACAGCTATCAGCCATGGGAGTAAAATGGGCACTTTTTTTGTTGTTTGTTCAGACCAGGATTTTAAATGCGCAGTCAGCAGCAGTCATGAGGTATAAGCTGTACTTCCAAACTGGTTTAACTGCTTACCACTTGTGTACTGCAAAGCAATGTTAAACAAAGAATGGAAAGGTAAGATTTTGAGGAAAGTGTGGGTTTAACATTTCTCTGCACTTATGAAAGCCTGCACCATCTGCTGTGATCGCTCCTTGGGCGGGTGAGCAGAGCAAGGTCCTGCACAGACATAATGCACATAATCTCTCGTGTGCATTTTCAAATATCTAAAATTAAATGCTTCAGGCCTTTCTGCTTTAGTGGAAAATGCTTTCCCCCAGTGGGAAATAGCCCTATCCTGGTGCTGGCTGTGCCTCAGAGGAGCCCCTGTACCTGGCCACCAGCCCTGGCAGGGCAGGTAGCCCAGTAGCCATAGGATTCCCAGGGACTGCACATTCCTCCCACAAACCCTCAATTCACCTGTTTTTAAGCTGTGCCCCAGCTCCCCCCCCTCCACAGTGCACCCTTTAATCTTATTGATTAGGCAAAATGGTGGGGATAGGCTTAATCAGGGGAGAGGTGGGATGCTGGTAGCTCCAGGCTGCCCCATCTGTACCATGGAACCTGCGCCACAGGGAGAGGATGGATGATGAGATTTTTTGCTTGAATCTCCACAGGCTTCGCGCTGGCATGGGGAAACCCATCCCAGATCCGAGAGATGGCTCAGCACAGCCCTGCCAGGCAGCACGGCTGCTTACAGAATGCTTGTTATTTGATTAATTTGTTGGGATATAACATAGCCAGGAATACTTCAGAAATCTCCCCAGATGTCCCCCTCTGTGTATCTTCTACATTAATGTGAACAAAATCGATGGAGTTCGAAGTGAGATGCTCTTTATAAATAAAAGATACAGCACATCAAAGGCAGCAGTGACTGAGCACTTCTCAGGCTGTTTGGAAGAGGAGGCAGTTTTGGACATGGAAAAGCAGCAAAGTGTGTGTGTGTGTGCACGTACCGAGAGAGAGGGGCTTTGGGCCTGTTTTACCTAGAAGCAGCAGGAAGCACGTACAGGGCATGGCAACAAACTCTTGAGTGTGCAATGGGGCAGGGACAGGTTCAAACTAATGCTTATTAGTAGAAGCCAATAATTCTGCTTATTCCTATATAAAACACAGGAAGTAACTTGAAATTTGATCCTTTTTCAAAATGCGCTTTAACTGTAATAAAGCAACATTTCTGAAGTAATGTTTCTTATGTCTGTCACTATGGCAACCTGCTAGGTGCCAGTGTGACAGGAAACCTGCATTATGAGGCTGCATCCCAAGTGGTTGTATCAGAAGGCGAAGGCAGTATCATATATGCCAAAGAAACAAACGCTGTTTAAAAGCTGCTTTTATTGTTTTAAGGCAGGTCACAAAGGTGTTGAGCAGGACTTTTCAGCAAACCCAGAAAACAAACTGAAGATTGTCAAACAGCTAACTCTAAAATTACCTTTCAGAGCGCCCTTCGGACTGCATTGCTTCCTTCAGCCCTGCGTCACTGCGGCACCGAAGCAACGACTGGCGCCCATGCTCTGATAATCAGTTCTAAGAACTGCTTCTTGCCTGTTTGCTCACAAAACCAGTAAGAACTTCCTAAAATCAAAATATTTAAAATTAGAGAGCAAATAAAGCAAAAAACATTGTCAAGAGACAATTTCTCAGATACAAGCCTTTAGTGATTATCAGAGGCACAGAACTGAAAAATCACATTCTGCCTTTCTATTATATTTTTAAGGAAATTCAGGAGAACAACTGGTAAACATTTGTGTCAGCAGTCCTAACTTGTGGGGAAAGTACCGGTTTTGTTTTGGCATTTCTGATCAAAAAAATATTTTTCTTACAACATCTACATTGGAAAGTTTATTTCAAGTTGAGAGAGGGAAAGGGAAAATATTTTCAAAATAAATCCTTATTCTTGTGTGATCTTCGAGGATATTTACAAATCATTAAGTATTTTGCTTTTGTGTTACAGAAATTAAAACCCTTTAAGAAACAAGTTCAGGCATTTTGCTGGAAACAAATGTCCTGACCTGCAAATTAACGCCTGTAGTCTGTAGTCAGAGTTCTTAGAAGGATAAACATTTCTTGCATACTTATTGAGAAGGCTCTGCCACTCACGCAGGGCCTGCTCTGGAGCCCACTGAAGCAGATAATAGTCTTTCCATTAACCCCTGCACAGGGAAGATCTGACCCAAATGCAGGCAGCTGTGGAGGCTGGTCCTACGACTGCGACCGTTGCTGCTAAAACTTTCATCACCTTGTAGCAGGATGAGGAGCGGAGCTGGACACTGAGCAGGAGGAGGGTCCGTGCGGGAGCAGACCGGCACTCCGAGACCCTGACAGTCTGCTGTGACTGAGCCGAGACTCCCCCTCAGAGCCATTAGTGAGTAATTAGTAGAGAAATGCCTCCCTCTTCCCAGAACAGCTGATGTTTGGGAAGAGGCTGATTTTCACTTGTCCACTGAATAGTAAAGTTTTCACATGGTTGGGACACACCAGTATCTTTCCCAGGTGACACGTCAGAGGTGAAAACCCAAACCTGCACAGGGCTGCGCTGCACTTATGGAGACAGGGAGCGTTCCATGTCTCTGGTGCAACATCAGCATCGTGTAGATGTTTCTCTGCTTTCCTGGGACAAGAGTTGCTCTGTAATAAACACATCGTGCAGTAATGGTACCACAACAGAGGCTCTGCACCATCCATGGTACAGACAGGTAAAAGGAAGCAGTACTGCTCCCAGATGAGAACACATCATAGGTTTTTATTCCTTTTTACCGAAGAACGAGAAAACTGCTCTTTTTCTAGCTTCACAGGGTTTCACTCTGTTATAGGGGCCCATTTTGCATTGTATCTACTTTGAAATTGGACAATGAACACAATATAAATCCAGAAGAACTGCACATCCTGCCTGGTAATTACACTCAGGATCTCCAAACAATTCAGGAACTAATGCCATGAGCATTATGTTCTTTTTACCTCATCCTAATGCATAGCACATTAAGCAGGTATTGTTTTTTCATTGGCTTGAACTCTGATCAAGAAACTTTCTGGGCTTCACCTGAGTGATGGGTTATCAAAAGCTTGTACTTCTTAGTGGCCAAAAACATCTCACTTTTTCAGCTGAGTGGTCAGTGTCATGGGCTGCAGCATCACTTTGAGACACTTTGCGAGGTTCTTGGTACTTCCAAGACAAAAGGCAGGGGCTTGCAAGGGGTGCCCAAGTTGACAAATGCCAGACTATGATCACGTATTTCCACTGAGCTGGTGGGTAGAGGAAGAGAAAGGGCAGTTCCAGCTCTCCTTATCTACTAAGGCTACAACAATTGGTTTAGCCTTTTGTCTGTTTGTCCCTTGGCATCCAAGTCTGATCTCATTTATAATCCTTGTAACACCAAAGCACGACCAAGAATGTTGGCATAGGTCTGAGCCAAGCTCAGAATGGTCTGACAGCACTGCAGGGGAGAGTTTTCTTTGCTGAGACTACGTCACCCAGAAGACATGTCACAGGCTCAGGTGGCCCTTTCAGATGACCAACACCAGACCTGGTTCTAAGCCTTAGTCTGGCCTTTTCACACAAATGAGGTTCAGGCTGCTCAGTTTTGTCCTCAGGAATGTTGATACACAGCAATTGTTGGAGTATTCTTTGCAGCAGCTTTGGAACCTCATATTTACATTTATACTGGGAGAACATTTGCAGCGATGCTGTTTGGAGAGTTTATGCCTGTCTTGTGAAAGGAGGATATTGTGCCTAACCAAGAGATTTCATTGTGCTGATGGAGAAGAAGAGAGTTTGTCAATTACATTGGAAAGTTTTAAAATCCACAGAAGAAAACAATAACATGGTTTCTAAAAAATGGAATAAGGTCATAATTTGCTTGTGGGTATTCCACAAACAGGAAAGAGGCCAAATTCATTTAATAAATGATTCACCATGAATTACACACCCAATATAGACAAAAATAAAGTTCATTCACACAGCCACAACCCAGCCTTCATGGTTTCAGCTGTTGCTTTCTCTGTGAAGTGGTATTTCATTAACAAAAATCAATGAGAAGATATTAGGTGCTTTCTTATTACCCCTATGACTAGAGCAATACCATCTGCTTCGATGAAGGACCGGGAGGTAAGAAAGAAGGCCCTCAAATGTAGGCTAGGAAATGTCAGTGCACAGAGGTTAGTGCAGGGATGCAAATAAACTGAAAAGCATTCTTATACTGAAATTGTGTCTAATAATAATAGTGGACAAATACTGTCCTTTAGCCAATACAACACAATGGGTAACAAGCTTACTATAGAGTTATTGGGCCTATTAATGGATTGCTTTGTCCTCGAGATGCTCAGTAGAAGCAAACGGATTATTAATGTCCCAGGTATAATAGCCAGGCTTCCTTCAACAGCAGGTCATTCCAACCTCTCTTCACTGATCACCCTTTAAGCCTAGTTCTGGAATAAAACAGTTTGTCGGTAGGTGAATTTGTGGTGTAAATTACTTCAGAAAGAGCACTGTGGGATAATTGAAACAGGAGGATATTCGCATCCACAGGCGCAGAGCTTGGGGCTTGCCCAGGATTCTTACACAACCAATGGACGTTAACTTGCACAATGACGGTACGAGGTCAGTTCCCAAAGCATATCTGTGCTCTGGGTTTATAGGGGATGGGTTTTCATTAAAGATGGCTGAGTATTAAGATGAAGACAAAGACAGTGATGGTGAACAAAAAGAACTGTGTATTTATCAAAAGGTTTGGCATAAATATGGTGCTGATAGAGGGTTTCAGCTGTTTTATGTCTCAGCAACAGTTTAAACAATAACATTCATATCACAGAATGGTGTAGATAATATCTGCAATAAAACCGGGGCTTTTATGTTCAGAAGCAGACAAAGCCAGGGAAGCACATTGATAAATGAAGCTGAACCTTTGTATTTCGTTGTGGCGGAGCTCCCTCTAGCTTATGGCATTAACCCTGTATCTCTAAATCATATTTGCTTAAACTCTTCCCTCCATTTTCAGTGTAGAAAAGGCTTCCGATTCCGTATTCTTGGAAGCAGTAATGACATTTATAATTCATCTGGAAAAAAACCCCACAAAACACTCCAAGAACCTGACTGCAAGTTGAATGATATTAACAGGTCTGGTTGCAGTAAATTTCGCACTTTTAAAAAGAATAGTACAGGGAAAAATTTTCCATCACCTAGGGATGTGACTGTCTTAAGCAGCACTTCCTACCTCTTCCAGCTTTATCCTCTTTTATTTTTTTATTTGTATGTAATATATATATATCTTTACTCACTTGGCTGAGAAAATTAGCCAATCCAAAATGGCAATGAGCAAGTTAAGTAGATTCTGCAAGGTAAATTTATTTGCTAAATTAATAATACTGCATTAAATAAATTAGACTGAGTAATCCAAATGCCTCAAAAATTCTCTAATCACCTTAATTTATTGGCAAGAACAAATCACAGAAAGTGATTAAGAAGTATCTTTAGCCTGATTACAGGTAGGAAAACAATCACCATGACGTCTCTTGTTTAGAGTAAGAATATTAATTTGGTTTAGTTGCAGGATTAAAACAGGTTCCCCTCTTCAGGATTCCTCTACTTTTCAAGGCTGAATTACGAGTTGTAAATACAAACTGTACCTTTAAAAAAAGTGGAATGAATGGTGCATTATGGAAACACTGTTTTGCTGAAATGCTAATTTGGGGAGATTAAGAAGACATTTCAGGAGAACAATATCCAAAATCTGATGTGAAGCTTAAATAACTACTGAAATGATAAGCAGGCAGAGCTACAGAAGAAGAGTTAATTAAAAATCTCCAAGGCAACTTATATTCCTTTGTCACAAAAGAAATGCTATGCTACTGATACTGTACCTGTAAACTGAAAAATCACCAGCTGCTGTAGCTAAACAGAGAATAGAAAGGGATTTATTTGTTAGCTGTGTCCTAAATATTCTGCATTTTAAATGCATTTGGCCACATTTCTTCCTAAGTATTGCTCCCTGGGTTTTCTATTTAACTTCACAACTACTTATCATAAGCTCCTTTGTACTCTGAAAAATTAAGTTCAATCATGTTAAAATTTACAACAAAGAATTGCCTTATTACAGACTTTGAAGAATTTGATTAAATAAGAAAGAATATTAAATTCAGATTGAAGACTGAGAGACAAAGCAGGTGCTTTGTGTACCTTTTTTGAGAAACTAAAGCACAATACAAAATATAGCTGTAAAAATCTTTAGGGCTGAAACTGTGTCTATATTATTACTTCCCCCTCACAATAAATTAATATATGAGATTCTTATTATTGTTAGAAATTAAATATGCTTTTTAGATATGTTAGAATGCAGAGATTTTAGAAAATAAATGCTCTGAAAATTGTTTAATCAGAATGCAAATTTATCTGCTAAACTACAGCGCTGAAAGAGATAAAATTTCAAAAGTACATTATCTGCTGAATTTTACTGTTTCCTAGCTAACATAAATTAGTCCACCACAGAAGCTGCTTTAATTCAAATTACACTTGAATATATCTTGAAGAGATGAGTGAAAAGTGAAAAAAAATATTTTGAAGAATAGCATGTTTAGTTCCATTTTTTTCTTTTTAACTATTACTACTCTTCTCAAAGTGTTTTTTGTTTGTATAGTATTTCAGAAAACACAAGTTTAATCAAATTAATCTTCACAGTTTAAAATCTTCTCTGAGTAATGCTGTGTGTAATATAAGATAAGTCATATAGGTCACAACACAAAATCACAGCTGGTTAATGATGAATAGCTAAAAGAAAAGAGGAGTTTTTTTAAAAGCATGTTTTCTGTACCATGCAGCGGGTGTTCCTGTTTGGAGTATCAGCATGACAAGAAACCGTGACAAAGTCTCTTGATTTACTGCCCTAATTTGATATTATGAAATCTTGCTCTCGAATGGCTAGGTGTCAAAATTGCACATCCAGTTTCATAGGCTTTTGGAATTAGTTTTCCCTGGTGTGTTCCTATCACATGCTGAAATCAGCCTCTCTCACCTCAGTTTGGAGGGGGGTAAGAGGGCAAAGCCTGACACTTGCTATTCCAAGTAACTTAGGGGGTTTCTCTAGTTTAGGAGCATTCAGTCTACGTTTGATCTAACAAGATTCTTATCACCTTCTTGTTTTAAAATGTATCATACAAGTTAAACTTAAACCTGAGTGCAGCTTACTGTGGAGATCAGTAATTACAAACTCCTTTGAAATGCGTATTAGACTTGAAAGTAAAATCTTACGTGCAAATAGATTTGATACGTGTCCGCAGGAAGAATCCAGTGGCTCTTTTCATTAAACGTGCTAATAATAGGACTTATGTTCCTTAAATCATGCTCAATACAATTATATGGATTAGATTTGTTGCAAATTCCAAACTGCTAGCCTTTTCTAATGAGCTGTATTATAACAAAAATTGCTCTTATGATTTAAAGAATGAAAATTAATTCTTTTCATAAAATATTAATATCATACACTTTAAAAAGTCAAAAGCAGAATATAGAAGTCTAACAAAGATAAGTGAAATTACACTATGGCAGTGCTATACAATACAATATTTTGCTTCTGTGAAAAGACCCAATTTTTGAATTATCACTGCAGTAAGAATGCCTTGCAGCTAATCTGATTAGGCAGAAAAAAAAAAAAAAGATACTTACTTTGCAGCCTATGTAGAGAGACAAAACTTTTAATAAAGCTCACATTCAGCTTTAGTTTACTGTGAACTGACAGGAAATTAGAAAAAAGCACATAAAAACAATAGTCAAAAAGTTGCATCTTAAAATCAAGTAAATTGGATTGGAACAATTTGGCACCATTTAAATGTGGTTACTTTTTAAAGTTTTGTCACTGAACATTTTCAGACTACATTCAACAATTTTTTTTTTTGAAGACTTGATCTGTATTTAAGTGTACAAGTGACTTTATGAACAAAACATAAGACCTAATTGTGAAAGTCTTCACAAATTTATATTTGAAAAGACAATTGTTCTCACACAAACTAATGTTATTGTTTTCCTCTGCATGTTCATTATAAGGATTTCTTTTTATTTTCAAAATTCTGTTAGCACTACCCCTGCCACTTTCTGCTTCTTGCTGTGTATTTCATCACTGGAACTATGGCGTGTTCCTGTGACTGGGAAACCTATAGAGAAATGCTCATTTTCTCTTGATGTATTTTGCTTACTTGCTACAATAATTTTCCAACTTCCCTGGCAAACTTCTAAGCAATCCATAATACTGAGACATTTGCCCAGGAGATGACACAAAACACGGCAAGATGCAGCCTCTGAGGAAAGAGAAAGTACACATGTACACCCCATCAAGCACATTATTCATGCATCAAATCAAAGGCACAGTGAACCTGTGTACCAACAAGAATGTGGAAACCTATGGAGAAACAAAAAA